>JBAFWW010061615.1:0-22495 GCA_036873685.1 Agapornis canus | reverse complement strand
AGGCGGGGGGGAGTTGTATTTGTGGGGTGGGGGGGGGGGGGGGGGGGGAAGCAGCATTGGTACCGCTTGAGGAGGTTCTTGAGCGGCGCGGTATGGTGGAGCTGAGCGCTGGGATGCAATCCAGGGGTAGAATCCCAGATTTATTTATTCTTTACACCTGACAGGGAGGAAGATAAACAAAGGAGAGTTTGAACGGCGCTTTAATGAATTCCTCATGCTTTTTATTTTGCAATCCCAGTGATTCATTTGTAAGCCTGCCAGGACCGGATTATTATCAGCATTGTTTAAAGCCATGCTAATTAGAGACGTGTTTAGCAAACAGTGCTGGTGCAGACACCTGTACCAAAGTTCCTGCTTGCATTTTAATTGCATCCCTCGCATCTTGGGTACCATTGAGGGGCTGGTGTACAGATCTAGGTCTCGGTTCTTGAACTCGATCAAGTGTTTATCACAAGTGTGGATTCTCAGTGTGCAAAGAGCAGCCCTGCGACTAATGCATGAAATGTGGTGTCTCCAGAAGGAAAGGGAGCTTTCTTTGCTTCTGTTTGTTCTGGGGGGCAGGGGAGGGGGGATGATTAAAGGGAAAAGCTGCCTTATCCAAGGGGGAGAGAACGGGAATTTTAAGGAAGCAGCTTGCTGGGAACGGATCGCTTCTAGCCATACCTTGCTTAAACATCGTGTGTTTTTATAGCATCTTGTAATTGCAAGGAAGATTTGCCTTTCCCTTTCTAAAGTCCGTGCAGCTCCTCTCGCTGTTTGTCAAGTTTTGGGCTTTGAAAGCCTTTCCTGATGGAAAAAGAGAATGGGTGGAGTGTGTGTTATTAGTCACAATATTTTCAACATGAGGGGAGGAATGAGCGCCGTAAGGTGCTTTTAGGGAGCTTAACAGGACTGGGAACGGGAGCCTGCCCTATGGGCTGGGGGCACAGCTACCAAACAGTGTTCTGGGCAGCTCCCAAATGGATGTGCCTGGCAAATAGTCCGTGTTCTGCTGCGCTGGTGGGATAACTGCAACTGAAACAGAAAACTGGTCGGTTGGTTTTGAGGCAGCCTGTGCAGGAGGGGGAAACTCACTCACAGCTGAACTTCTCTCTCCGTTGTTTTCATACCTATGTTGTGACTGTTTGATGCAATTGAGTCAATTTGAGTGGGGTACCAAAAAACAGGGGGTTCTGATGTTTATTTGTAGGCTTTAGATGCTGCTTCATCCTTGAGTGTGTGGGATCGAGCTGCTGAAAACATGACCCGTACACGGGGTTCTTGGAAAATGGGCCACTTTCTCCCCGTGGTCTTTGTTTTCTGGGACAGTTGTACAACAGTGGAGATGTTCTTCGCAAGAGGGTATTTTTTTCCTCCTTAATAAGTGGAAGTGCTTAAAGGAAAAGCAGTTTAGCGGCACCCCCTTCCCCAGCGCTCCTCCGTGGAAAGGCAGGATGCCTGGCGTGTGCAAGGGCTGTGATTTGCTTTCCCTCTGCTAACGTGTGGCGTTGCTGTGAGGTCCAACGTGTTCTTTCTGGCTCTGCTGTCCACTTGGGTGGATTTTTATGTTTAGATCTGTGGGTTTGAAGTTCCTCAGCAAAGTTTCCTGGCCTCCCGGCAGCGCAGCAGCAGGATAACGCCCGACCCAAAGTGCTGCTGCTGCTTCCCTCCCGAGCAGGTTTACTTCAGCAACCCTTCCCAGGGCATTTTCCCCTTCATGTTCTTGCTGGTTTCTCTGGCAGCCCCAGTCTCCAAACTCCCCCAGGTTGGTAAAAAGCACTCGCAGGGGGTTTTCCTTCGCTCCTGTCTGCTCAGTTGAATGGGCAAACAAAAGGGCAAAGCGGGGGCTTAGTTTAAGTCTTTGAAGAGCTACCTGCAGCTGTAATGGTTATCCCGCATGTCCCTTCGAATTCCCAGGAGCCAGCAGGTCGTGTCCATTCCTGGCTGCCAGCGTTACCCTGGAAAATACTGCCACAAAAGGATTAACGTTTGTATTTCACTTCTGGCTTACGACTGGCTTGAATGTGTTGAAGTGAGTAACTTACCTGTGTTTTACGTGTGATACCCGACACTCAAAGTGTATTAATAGTGAAAGCAGGCACGTTGTGGGGCTGCCTGCAGATAGCAGGGGTCACGTTAGGCGAGAGGACACGGACCTACCACTGCTGGGAGATAGAGGGGGGTATTTGGGCTGTGCGAAGTGCTGTGGGCTGCTCCTCACCCCAGGGTCTCTGGGAGGGGTTTAGGGTGTTTTGGTCAAACAGGGCGACAGTCAGGACTCTGGTTGTTGCTTCAGACCTTGGCTTTATTCCTTCTTGAGGGTTTTCTGTTTCACTCGGTGATGTGGTCATGTTACAGCTCCCTTAAGCACAACCGCCAGCGCTTGGTTTTCTCAATTCCCTCTAGATACTCAGTCCTTTAGGCAGGATGTGAAATAAAAGCCTGTGTTGCTTGTTGTGGGGCTGCTTTCACTGGAGGTGGAAGAGGAAAGATTCTCCGCTTCCCTGAACAGTTCAGCAGGTTTTGGGTTTGTGCTGCCATGGTGCGTTTGGCTGCAGAGGGGTGGCCAGTTTGGAACGAGAGCTGCTTGGGATTCAGTTCCATCCTGTGGCTGTGACTGAGCGTGCTGGTGTTGTCACTGCTGTTCATCAGCCTCCCTTTCAGTGAAACAGGGATGTGGAGCTTCCGCAGCGTTTCCACTCAGTTTCTGTTATACTGGCAAACAATCACAGTTGTGCTAAACCTGCTTATGCTTCAGATGCACAAACTAGTGTGGAGCCCTCACTGAATTCCCCAACAGGGGAGCTCAGAGGCTCCTGGGTGGGGTTTTCTGTCCCTTGCCAAGTTCGCTGTTCTGAACACTTGCTTTAACTTTCTTCCATACCCATGTGTTTAAGACCCATCAGCCTGCAGTTGAGATGTTGGGTTTGGACAGCATCCGAGTGCAGGGTGAGCTCCTTGACAGCAAGTCCAATTAGATTGAAACGTGTTCCGCTTTGTGGTGCTCTGTTGCATGTAAGGATGCAGGTAAGGATGTACCTGGGTATTGTAGATGCTGAGGCAGAGCTGAAACTTGCCTTTGTTTGCCTTGCTTTTTGGGAATATGGCTTTTCCAGCCCAGGCAGTAGTGATCCCTTCTGCCATGACACTTCCTTGGCATGAAGGAGGAAAAGCCATTCTGCAAATGCTGGAAGTTGCCTGGCATTTGCTTTGGAGCAAAGCTGAGTTGGGGTCTGCTGTATTGGAGGGAGGCAGCGAGGTGGCAGGAATCTTCTACAAACACAGCTTGTGTATGGATTAAAATAAGCCTTGTAACAGGGATGTCGGAGTGTGTGCCAGGAACTTTGCTGCTTAAGAACCCTGCTTAGAAAAGCAAGTAGGGTTTTGCATAGCAAGGAATGTGTTTCTAGCTGTGTATATGTTAGTTACCTTTCCTAATTGTTTCCGCCTCACGTGTTGAATGAATTTAATACATCCAAGTGTTTCCTTTATTTCTTACCTTGTGAAGAAGAACTCAGAGTGGGCACTTGAGGTAGTTGGGTTCACTCCGGGTGAGGAAAGGGTTAACCAAACCATGCACCTTTTGCACTAATACACCATTGGAGGAAACACCTTTCTGACCAGTGCTCAGATCATGCTCTGAAACAGAAGCATCAATGATCTGCATTAGCCATTAGGTGCTTAAAATACCCAAACCTGAAACCAGCTGATTGAAGTACCCGTGAAGGAAGCAGTCAGGATGGAGTGCTCTGAACAGTCCCACCTCTGTAGGGTTGGAGGACGAGGTGGGGGCTGGATAACACCCTCACTTATTGCCTTCCTTCTTATTCCTGCCCTGTCCTTATTGGCTTCACTGTGCTGCTTTTTTATAAGGCTTGATCAAATCTGGATGATGAGATTTGGACTGAAAGGAAAGTGGGATATTACCTGAGCACCGAGTGCTCGTGCCCTGAGGTACACACAGCACCTCCTGTGTTCCCTTTAGTTCTGCTGGCATGTTTACTCCTAGGGTGTTCCTGACTCTTTACGTGCGTTTTCTGTCTCTTGTGTGCTCTTCCCCTCAGTTGCTCCCATGGCTATACTTCCCTTTAAAAATTCCCTCCTGTTTCTTCCTCTTTCTTTGCTTCCCTCCCTTTCCACGTACTGACTTCGGGAACTTACACACAAAGATCCCCAAGTTCAAAAGCCAATGTGAAAGTTTGGGGGGAACCATTTTTCAGGGCAATTCCCAGTGCGAGATGATCACACTTCTGTAATCCTCTTTCTTTTTTAGGTGCTTTTTACGTTGTTTTGGTAATAGATGCACAAGGGCAGAGTCTTTTGCTCAGATTTCTTTTGCGATGCTCTTTTAAGTGGCAGCTTAGGATCGTGTAGGAGTTAATGGCATTTGGACTGGTAAGTGTCACACCAGCCACAGGCACTTGGGAGTGTTTCAGGTTGCTCTTCAATCTTCACTGCTGAAGTAGCAGCTATATCTGTAGCTAAATGCTTACAGTGGTTTTGGTATGAGCAGATCCTCGAGCCTGGTACCCTGTACGATTCTTGCTCTTTAGGTACTGGTTGGCTCTTCCATGTTCCTTCAATGGCAGCAGCTGTTTCTGTGCTGTGTTGGAGGTCTCCATGATGGAGGGAGGATGGTGAGGCAGGCAGATGGACAGAGGTGGAAGTTATGGGGAAATGGAAAGAGCAGCAGAAACATTATTGCAAGAAGTGTTTTGAACTAGAAACCTGCACCTAGTGCCCTGCTGGAAAGGTGCATCCTGTTGTGTGAGCAAACTGCTACAGGCTGCAATATTGTATTGTGGCTGCATGGCTTTCACAGGCACGGAAATGAGAGCTGACTTTCTGCTGGGTGTTTGCATCTTTTTCTGTGTTCTGTTGTTAGAATGGTTTGAAATCCTCACATAAAGTACTGGCATTTTACAGCGACTTCTTGGGAGCACTTGTGTCTGGAAGCACAGGAGTGGCAATAGTGTTTGTACGTTAAATTCTTCCTTTAACTTAACACAAGCAAAATGACTTCTCCTTTATGCTTATTGATAGAAGTATGTCATAATATTGTTTGAAATGGCAAAGTTGTGAATGTGCTGCTTGTAATTATGTGCCACTGAAGGCTTTTACATGCAATCACAGTTTAGGTTTTAATTTGTGCCTCTTCCCGTTCCCAAACGCAGGACGTCTGGTGAGCCCTTTGGAGGTTGTCAGCAGAGCCCATTCTCCTCTCTTCATTAAAACATGCACTTTCCAGCTGTGAAACATCACAACGTTTATTTTTGCTAACAGGAAACATTTTCAACTGTTGGTAAGTGCTCAGCATTTAAAGGTACTTTGTGATGTGCTAAGAGAAAGGGTAGAATTCCTTTAGCAGCCTTACCCAGCTGCGGAAGTTGGAGGAGTACCTCTGGCTATTGTGTGCCTACCTTGTAGCAGAGGTGCCTCCATTAATCATGGTCACTTGGTGCTCATCTGTTCAACTACAAGAGAAGCAGGTTGAGAGCTCAAAGCAAGAAGGAAAAATGCAGAGCAGTGCAAAATAGTGCAGGTCTGAGCTTTGCTGTCCTTACTGGACTGTTCTGGCTTATTCTGGGCTCTGGGGCAGAGGTGTAGGTCAGGGTTTTAACAGTCACAGCCCTAAGTTTGAGTGAAAAATACCACTTATTTTTACCCTTTGCTAACAAAGTCATTTCCCATGTGCTCCCTCACTCCCCCACTTTGTTTTTTTTAACTGTCTAAATAACAGGACTAAGAGGAGCCAAAACAATTGCTATGGAGAAGCAATCAGAGAAAGGCAAGACTTGGCAGTCGGAAATAAGACACTGAGAACAAACTCAGTGGTATTCGCTTCGGTTGGGTCATCTTTGTTGTCAGGATTTTCACAGTTGTGCTTGTTGCCCTCAGAAGGCCTGGATTTGCCTTAATGCTCTGTTTGTGTGTTAGATCCTCATTTCCCCACTTGCAATAACAGCAGTTTGTACTGGAAAAGCTTTCTTAATTTTGATCTTCTGAGGTTTTCTGTTACTGCAGAAGGTGAGATCAACAGCATTGATTTATAACTGATTTTCATTAAGAGCTTATCTGTAGATTGAAGAGATCTGAATGCAGAGATCGGAAATAGATGGCAAACACTTTGCTGGAGTGGTCAGCAGTGCATAAACAGTGTAAAGTTTGGAGTAAAGCACAGTCAGAAGTTTTAGTTGAATTTAAATGTTTCAAGTGCAGTGCATGTGTTCTTCTGAAGAAAATAAAGTCTGGTTTGCATGGGAGAGCCAGATGGACACGGTGATAGTTACAATTGATGCGTCCTCACAGACAAAAAACCCTTTGGATGAACTGCTTCTAATCTTGGTGCCTCATTGATCCTGACCCTCAGTGTTTTATCTGGGAATGTGCCTTACTGCACCTAAGGATCTGTATTTCCCAGAATTCTCTCTCAGAATCCTGGGATTATGTAGTCTCTTCACCCAGAATGGTGTCAGCCAGTAGGAACTGGCAGCTGACCATGGCAAGAAGACATTCTTTTGGCTATTCCATTGCAGCCTTCTCCCAGGAGTTGCCTCAGTAGCTTTTTCACCTCCTATTTTATAGGGCAGATAAGGTGAATTAGTGCCCTTCGGGCCACAAGTATCTCTTTCCAAAGTCATTAAAGTGAGAATGCTTGGAAAAGCTACCAAACAGGAAACCCTGTTGTTTCAAGGACCTGTTTGAAGTTTTACTATCTAAAATTAGATATCTTTCTTCTCATGCTTGTAAGAAATAACTCCTGTTTGTAGTACTGCGGTAAGGTACCAGGCCTTCCTTACCTGCCATGTATTGCTATGCTTTCATTTTTTGGGGGGAAGTCATAGACAGGGGTGTTGTAACTGTGGGTTTGGAGGGAAAAGCCTTCAAAATGTATCCCTGTAGGTCAGTCATTTGTACCTTAATGCTCATAACTTCTGATTTTGGGTTTTGTTGTAGCTCTTCTCCTCCAAGAGCTCCCAGCAGTGCTATTGGAAGGTCAAAGGCTGGTGCACTGCCTGTGCTGCCCTAGGGCTGTTGATGTCCTCAGCTGTTGTAGGAGAAACCCCAGACCTGGAACCCAGTCTGTTACTGGTAAGGAGTAATTGTCTTGGATTCTGATTGATGATTCCTTTAATATGGAAGTTTGCATTGCTTTCTCTAACAAAATCAGTAAAACTCCTCACTGCTTAGGACGTGAAGAACGCGATAGGAAAATGTGCATCTCTGCTATGGTTTTGCCTTTTTTCCTCCTATTTTTAACTTCACAGTTTCTAAATTTCTTGTCCTAATTACCAATTGCCCTCTTTCCAAACTGTGGAGGCAAACAGCCTTGCTTTCATCTTCAGACCTGGGTTTCTCTTGGAATTCTTCATGTGCTGTCAGAGCTGCTGAAGGTTAATAAATGGATTTTCCTAAGATCCTTTCCAGAATCCTGTCTTTTGGCTGCTCTTCTGTAGTGTCCATCTTTTCCACCCTGCTGGCCCTGTAACTTTGGGTAGATGGTTTGATATCAACGGCCAAAGCCAAGTTGCTGGGTTTGAAGCAGAAAGTGAAATGTTTCGTGATGGCTCCTGGTTATTTTATGTTGTGCTTATTGGAGTTGGATTGTGCTTGTGGCTTGTGTTTGGGTTCTGGAAACAAAGCTGTAATGCTATGATGCATGACTAGAAGTGTGTAGTGTTTAGATTATCCTTGTTCTTGCTGAAATCAGCTGCCTTTTAATTCCAAACTGAATCTGGATCAATGTATTTTCGTGGTAAAAGCAGCTGTAAACTGATGATATGGTCTTAAATGCTTTGTATTTCCTGCCTAAGTCTAACTGGGCAGATGGGGAGTTGACATCTCTTCCTGCCCTGACTTTGATTTCGTTGCTGCTGTGTTCTGTCTGCTGAAGGTGTGATGCTGCCCTGCTCCTGCCATTTGAATTCTACTCATAGCCTTTCTGGATTGTAACTACTACAGAATGCTAAGCAGAGGTGTCTCAATGCTCTTCCTCAAGCACACGTGGGAGGAGAAGACACTGTGCTTGTGGAGATTTGCACTGTGAAGCTCAGGAGCAGTGTCTTTGCTGGGAGTTATCTGTTAGCATCCCGAAGCTTGTGCTTTTCCTGCCCTTTAGGGGGCTGAGTGCAGGTACCATTCTTTGCTGCTGCTAAGCTTACATTGGGGTTTTTGTTCTCTGTTCCTGTCAGCACAGGGCACATGGACAAGAGGAGTCCTCTGCACCTCTGTTGTCTTTACTTGCATATAAAAGTGAAACTCCTCACACTCAGTGTCATGTGTGAGGTGTCTGGAGCCGGATCTCACCTTACAGAGCTCCTTTGCAGAGGAATTCAAAAAATGCTGGAATGTCTTGGGAGTGGAGACAGGGACAGAGGGGAAGCAGAGCAGTGGGGGGTGTTTGTTGCCTTTTCGCATCAGAAGCCATTGGAGTGAACTGGAGTCCTTCCTTGATCTGTTTTGCCTTTTCTCCGAAGGGAGAAGGGGGAGGAAGCAGCACGTTGTTGGTCAAATCCCAGTTGGCATGTGTTCCCTGGGGAGCACACGCTGGCTGCTGGGGGAGCGTGCCTTGGTGCTCTGTAACGTGTGTCCTTGCTGTTCAGTGCAGAAACCTGGTTAGGAGGTTGACTTTTGGGTTCCTTTGTATTCCGAGAGCGCAGATAGGAAGCAAACAGCAAACCCTCCAAAACCCCTCTGGTCCTTTGGGGTTTTCCCTTATTTTTCTTCCCCTGTTTTCTTTCTGAGGCAAAGGAGTTTATTTTTGTCCCCACAGTTTCCCCAGGGAGTGCACTGCAGGGACTTGCATGCGTGTCCTCCATTTCTTGCAAGTGGCTTTATGTCCAAATAACACACTGAGCTTTAGATGCAACACATTGATACCCCTTAGTTTTATTGCTTTTCGCATGTGGGTCAGGAGCCTTATTGTGGTACTTACTCTGAGCAGTTGGCTGTGTTAAGTACTGGCTGTTCCTTTTAAACCTTTCCAACAGGAGGTGAAGACTGCATTTATTTAGACTCTTGTGTCACCAGGTGATATTTTCATGTTCAAATAACTGTACTGATAGTGCAGAATACACCGTTTTCGTGGCTGCTGTGTTTGTAGAACGAGGTTCACTCCAACCAGGCTTCAAGATTATCTGAATTATTAATGCTTCCTTGAAGAGCAGGGTTTTGATGACCTGAGAAAGAAAAAGCTGGCCTCTACCTTGACAGAAGTTTGCATGAAAGAGATGATGAAATCCGTTTTCTTTTGTTCCTTTTGCTGTTACGTGCAAGTGTTTGTTCAGGGATGAGGAGGTTTAGTTGAGTTGGTTTTGGAGAGGTGGCAGCCTCAATGCTGACTGTGAACTGACTGATGAAGAAAGGCTGATCTGCTGCCATTTGTTTTGTGGAAAGCCTACAGATGAGCTTTCATGGCTCATTGGCTTCTTGGAAAGCTGCATTGTGGCCATGTGCTGTCAGCACTGGCCGAGGCTGAAAGCTTTTAGTAGGTGCTGAACTTTGAAATCCTTCAGTGTCCTAAAAAGACCTGAGATAAACCCCAAAATCTGTCACTGAGGTCTGCATCCAAACAATGTTCGCAGTTACTTCATCTGCCACAGTGCTTCCAGTGGAAGTTTGAAGGGTGCTGCTTTGCTGAAGGAATCTTCCATAACGTGTTTTAAGTGGAGATAAAGATCATTACCAGGAAAGGGGAAGAAAAGCCCAACAAGCAGCCCCAAAGCAGCATGTGAATTTGGAACGCGAGAGCGCAGGCTTCTGAAGCTTCCTGAATCCTTAACTACTAGCAAATTGCCTTAAATTTAACTTGGATTAATTCCCTGGTGATCCTTGCCATTAAACGGATGTTCTGCTTTGACAGGGGTAGACAGAAAACTAATTAATTCCTCTGAATTGGAGGCATATTTAATTCTCTCCCCCAAAGACCTCTCATTGGAAAGGTGCAATGCTGTGACAGATGCTGCATGTGGAACGATGGGTATCAAGTAACAGACCTCTAGATAGGGGAAGATCAAGACATCTACAGTAAGTATTGCTGGTTAGGAAAGTGTTAAACTTTGTTGGTTGGACTGAACACAGGAATGTGCATATCACTGCTGTGTGATACTGTGCCTGTCCATGGAGAGGATGCTGCTCTTCCATGGCTGTCTTTCCCATTCATGTCTCTGTCTCTTCAGGTACTTTGGAACAAGGGCAGGTTGTCTTCCCTTTGCATAGAGGAGCACATGTTGGTGTTGCTTTCACTTGGGGTTTTATGTTCATATTTAGAATACCAGGTATTTTTGCTTGTTGCCCCAGAGGTACCAACCCACCCTCTGCTCTCGTCCCCAGTGCCCTTGGTAATGTGGGTAGGTGCAGCACAAGGGCTGTGGGATCTCACCGCTGTGAGATGCTTTTGTTCAGCTGTGGCTTGCCTGGAGGGCCTCTGCTGTCAAGAGCCTGGTGGGTGGGAGAGAGGCCAGTAAGGAACCTTGCATGGATTCTGGTTTTGTGTTTGTCTTTAGCACAAATCCCTTGGGTAGGAAATAAAGTCAGAGGAAAGCTGTTTCCCACAGAGGCCAGCAAGTGCTCCATCTGTAAAACACCGGATTAGCCATTGCCTAAGCCTCCGACTGCTCCGGTCTGAACCGAAGGGAGCAGGAGACAAACAGGCAAAGAGGCAGCTTAAACAAAGGACAAGGTGTAACAAAAATAGCCTGTTACCAACAGTGAGGGGGAACCAACATATGAAATAATACGTGTGTAAAATCTCAAGGAATGGGTGTAATTTCCAGGTGGGAAGCATGCAAGAGGAAAAGCTGCTGTTGCATAAACTCACCAAAGTGGGTGAAGACATTGGGATAAAGGAGTATTTGTCAATCTGTATTAAACTGAGGAAGAGAAAATGATCCTTGTGGGAGATTTCCTGCAGCCCCAAACTAATTCTAGGGAGTTGATGTCTTGGAATATGAACTTTGCTGCCTGTGAAGGAACAGCAAAAGGAAATGCCATATCTGAACCTTCTGCTGGCTTCATAATTGTATGCTCTGAGGTTTTCTTGCCTCTTCCTCTGAACCATGTGGATCTGGCAGCTGTTGAAGGCAGGATTGGTGATGGACAACTTGCTTTATCCAGTGTGGCAATTCATATTCCCTGAAGGGACTGAGCTGACTCCTAAAAGTAGCTGCAGCAGTGGTTTCTGGAGTAAAGACAAGAGTGAACGGTCATTCTGCCTCAAGAGGAGGAGGTTGGGAAGTGGTGGCAGCCACCTTCGGTGCCTGGCTGAGAGCTGCTGGTTCCATTGCAGCCTTCTCAGGCCAAACACCTGGAAAATCCATTCTTCAGGCTGAAGGGTTTTAATCCTCGGATTGATTTGCATTGATGTATTTCATGTATTTGAAGTGGAGGTGGCTTCTGTGTGAGAACTTGATTTGAGGTCTCTGGGCAGATTTCAATAGTGAGGAAGTAGCACTCAGATAACGTAGAGCTGCTCTATTATTGACCTCTTCCAGTTCAGATAGAAAGAAGATGAGCTGCTTTGTGCACTCTGTGCTTAATTCCATAGGCAAGCTGCATGGACTCGATAATGACCACCAGTTCAGCCTGTTCGTGGTGCAGGAACACAGTCCTTCCTCTCTTGAAGGAGCAAATGCTTCTCAATGACCAAGGACAAGGCAGTCTTGTAAATGAGGAGTTGTGACACTGCTGAAGAGCTCCATTCTTGTGGAACTGGAGATGCTTGTGCAGGCATCTTGCATAACTTGAACTCTTGACTCATCAGGTGGCTCTGGAAGAAAGGCCCTTGTGTCATCTCTGTTCTGTGGGCTGACAGGTGGTTTGCCAGCCAGTGGTGCAGGCTGAGCTGGAGCTGTTGTGCTCCTGTAGACGATGACACCAGCCCAGAGCAGGAGGAAGGAGGAATGAGGTCTTACAGATCATATTCCCCAGCACAGGAACCCACATGCCAAGACACTTTCATGACTGCTGTGAGGTGATGCACAGATGGGCCTGAATTTGTGCTTTGAACCAGATGTATGTTAGAAAGTTGCTGCCAGCACGCATCAGCCTCTTAATGACAGTGCTTATATTTAACTGTGCATGCTTTGAGGTGGTGCAGCCACACAAGTGTGGTGATGGTGGTTTTATCAGCAACCACCAGCAGCCCAAATCCAGGCTCTGGTGCATGGGCTTGCCCATGATTACACTTGGATTTGGTCTTGTCAGCAGAAACCAATTTTACAGTTGTACGATGACATGTGGGCTCATGTGCTGATTTTACAGTTGGGACTTCCTATAGTGGAGCAAGTTTAAGTTGTTGAGAGGAAGGAGTTGGTATCCTTCACACTGTGTGGCAGCTCAGTGCTCCTCATTAGCTGCACCATTAAACCACTGTTAAACAGGATAGAAACCTTAATGGTAAGTCCCAAGTTAGTGATGTAAGCTGATAAAATGGCAGAAATCAGCACTGATGTGTTCCTTCTCTTGTATTTGCACTGTGCTGGTGGGGTAAAATTCCATCTGAATCAACATACCTACTTTTTCTCTGTTTTGGGGTGTAAGAGGAGGGTAATTCGGAGCATAACTTACAAGATCTGTGGTACTTGCCATGCTGCTGGCTCTAACTAGCCTTTGTTTGCATAATGGTGCCAGACTTTATGAAAGGTGATCAGAATTCATCTTGGCTTGCTGGATGCTTTGTTGTTTGGGTCACAGGCATCCTTTCTGAACATGAAAGGTGATCATTAGCATTTCTCTATCTACAGTATCTTAGGGTGGTTGTAGGGTAAACTTGGAGGTGTAAAGGCAAGGAAATAACATGCTTTATTGCCAAGCTAAAAATCTTGTATTTATAAGCAGTTCAGCCTCAAATAACCTTAATTTCACAGTTCTCATCTATTGCCAGTTTAGTTTGAGTGGGGACTTCCCATTCTGTCATCCATAGTCTTGGATTTGCTTATTGCTCTTCTGCCTTGCATTGTATTTATAGCCCCGCCATGGCAATATCGCAGGGGCAAGGCCTGGTTTCAATCGGCTTTTGCTGTTGGAGGGCTTCATCTGTTCAGTGTGTTACACATAATACTTGTTCCCTTGAGGATAGTGTGCTACGGAGTGCAGTTTGTCTCCATCAACACCGCTTCAACCCCAAACTTCACTGAACCCCAGCAGTAAAACCTGACAGTTGTTTCACCCAAGGAACGTAAGACAGGTTTGCTTGCCAGTCTGTAGTCATTTAAAGAAGCGTTTCTCTGGGATGCTATGAGCCACCCGAGGACTGAGCTTCAAATCCCATCTCCTTCTTAACAGAAATTGTTTGAAGTTTGGTAAAAAGAAGCTGCATCATGGGATGAGTGTGTGGTGTTCCCAGGCAATGCCTGTGTTCTGCGGCATCCTTTCAGCATGAACTTGTTACTTAATTGGGCACAGCTTTGTCTCAGGCTTTGACAGTCTCTGTGGGCTTGCAGTGGGTTTTGAAATCCTGTCATTTCCTTCCCCCTGCAGGACCTGTGGAAGAGGAAACACAAAGATTTCCAGATGAATAACCGCAAGGAAGATATGGAGATCGCGTCCCACTACCGGCACCTGCTGCGGGAGCTGAACGAGCAGAGGCAGCACGGCATCCTCTGCGACGTCTGCATCATAGTGGAGGGGAAGATATTCAAGGCTCACAAAAACGTTCTGCTTGGGAGCAGTCGTTACTTCAAAACACTCTACTGCCAGGTACAGAAAACCTCTGACCAGGCCACTGTCACCCACCTGGACATCGTGACTGCGCAGGGCTTTAAAGCCATCATTGACTTCATGTACTCCGCACACCTCGCGCTGACCAGCCGCAATGTCATCGAGGTGATGTCAGCTGCGAGTTACCTGCAGATGACAGACATTGTCCAGGCCTGTCACAACTTCATCAAAGCAGCTCTTGACATAAGCATAAAGTCTGATGCTTCAGATGATCTCGTTGATTATGAGCTTGGAGCCTCCTCCAGCAGCAGTACGGATGCTCTGATTTCAGCAGTGGTGGCTGGCAGGAGTATATCTCCCTGGTTAGCGCGGCGCACGAGCCCTGCAAACTCCTCTGGAGACTCAGCCATTGCCAGCTGCCATGAAGGGGGGAGCAGCTATGGCAAAGAGGATCAAGAACCAAAGCCAGACGGCCACGAAGACGTTTCATCCCAGTCTCTTTGGTCTAGTGACATGGGCTACGGCTCTTTACGGATCAAGGAGGAACAGGTTTCACCATCACATTACGGAGGGAGTGAACTGCATTCTGGCAAGGATAGTGCAATACAGACTGTGTTCTCAGAGCAAGGAGTAGGGGAGGGCTGGCAGCCCACGGGGCGCAGGAAGAACAGGAAAAACAAAGACACTGTGAGGCATATCACCCAGCAAGTGGAGGAGGACAGCAGGGCCAGCTCTCCAATGCCATCGTTCTTACCTGCTTCAGGATGGCCCTACAGCAGTCGAGACCCCAGTAAGTTGTTGTTGTGCTTTTCATGGCTGAAATTAAAACCACTGAGTTAATTAGACCTCTTTGTGGGATGAGCTGATCAGTCTCTGAGGTAGCTGAGCTTGCCAGAAGAATGCAGAAACCTGTGTTAGCAGGAATTCAGTCAGGAACCTCAGTGTCACAGCACTTGGCTGCTTTTCCTCTGAAAGAGGTTGGGAGTTTTGTTGTGGTCTTGAGCATACAATGGCCTAAATCACCCCCCAAAACCACCACTATAGAAAAGGCTGGGATTTATTTTAGCAGGTGTGCAAACCGATGTCAAGGATGAAGAATGTTCCTTGCACAGTGTATTGATGATGTAATTACACCACACACAGGTGTAATTTAGCCTGAATGATGCTATCTCCAGTGCTTCCTGCTATTCAGGTGTCACTTTCTCATGTGCAGGAAAACCACCACAGCTTATTGTTGGTTATGGCAAGAGAAATGTTTGGTATCTCATAAGAATAATGTGCGTTTTTGGAGGTACTGCTGTGGCTTAAAGTGTATTTTGATGTGTGACTACTTGTAGGCTTGGGTGAGTGGTTGCCTTTAAAACATACAGCCGGGGAGAAAAATGCGGTTTTCAGTTGTTCTGAATCTCCAGTAGTTATTTTGGGTCTCAAAATAGCTGTTCTGTTTGATTCATTAACCCCAGCAATCAGCAGATCTGGGAATGCTGCTGATACAGGAGCACTCGGGGTGGTTTTTAACTAAGGACTTCCAGGGAGTGCGGTATCAAACTCCCTCATGCTGCTGACTTGAAGAGCTGTCTGGTGAGTTAGCCTGTGCTTCATGGCATACCAGAGCCCGAGTCAGCCAGGAGGAGGCTGTGTGAGATTATATACCCTTATGTTGCCAAATCCAGATGAAAAAGCAATATAAATAGTACAGAAAGCCTGAAGAGTCTTTATGGGCTGGAAAAGGATGTTTAAGATGTTTGTGTACTGGAGTTTAAGTGTGGTTTTCATTGAAGGGGTAACTCTCCTCAAATGTCTTTAGATTTACTGTGTTTTATGCTTATCTGCTGCTGCTGCGAGCTTGCATGTAATTATTCTAATTGCTGATGATAAAATCTATGCAACAGCAGTTAGGAGAAAAATGGGAGATAACTTAAGATAAGTGATTTATAATGAGTCCTGGGTTTGTAATGTGTGGATTTCAGGGCTGTTTTGAAGCAGGGTTCTGCATGCATTGCCTGCTGTGCTACTTGCATGCAACTGATTTTCACTTCCATGGCATCCCATAAAAGCAGCTCAGTCACTTGTGCTGTCCAAGGGGTGGTGTGGTGCTTGGACAGGTCAGTGCAGTAAACCACAGTGACACAACTGCAGCACTGACTGGTTTAGGCAGCTGGGCATGGACTGAAAACAGGGCGAAATAAAGAGATTGTGCTCCTGGAAGCTGAATGAAGTTTCTGCTCCTTAATTCCTAATCATTAAGGAATTAGGTGTAAGTGTCCCTTTTCTTTACGACTGCTTGCAGAGAAGGTGGCTTCGAGTGCTGGCTCAGCGCAGCCCTGGCACAGCCCATGGCCAGGCACAAGCAAATTGTGCCAGATCTGTTTTAAAGGTGTTTTCCAATAAAAGAGGAGGGGGGAAGCTCAGTGGTGGTGTTTGGGGAAGTAGTTTCAATATCCCAGTAGTGCCTGTAAAGCAAAGGGGAAAACTATACAGTGACACAGCATGGGCTGGGTGCGTATGGATGTAACAGCAAGGAGCATCTCCATGCTTCTCCTAAGGAGCCCTGCAAGTGTCTTTGGTCACAATTTCTTGTCTTTTGGTAGATTTTGTTTTCTTTTTTCTTGGTATTTCAGAGGATTTGAGATCTTTGCATATTCGGTTTTGGTTAACACATGGACATCTTGTCAGCAGCAAGCCTGCATGTGCTGCATGCGTGGATGTGTGGTTTGGGTGAAGTCAGAGCTGGTGCCCCAAACCGTCACTGTCCTGGTCCCTGCAAGCAGTAGGGTCTCACACTGATGTTTCCCATCTCCAACAGGTGGAAGCAGCCCTCTTGTGAACTGCTCCACGTTGAAAAGACCCAGGGTTCTGCTTGGGTTGGTTGTTGGTACCCCAGGGTCTTCCCTTTCCTGCTGGAATTGGGTAGTAGTGTAGGTGTGCCACCAACTTAGCTCCTGTGCAGGAAGAAAAGTGGATTCTCTTGTGTGAAAATGGATGATGGCAAATGTCTGCACTGCATAATGCATGCTCGGGATGTGTTTAAATCTCAGCTTGATGATGGCTTTGATTTAGTAGTGTCAGGATTCATGCTTTAAAACAGACTTCCTAGGGCTCTTTTTGCCTTATCCTTTTGGAAGCGTCCCTACAGTATTATTCATAGCTAGGATGAAAAGGTACTTGTTTGCTGAGGAAATGAGCATTGAGTGGTCTGTCTTAAGGAGCAAAGAGGAAGAAAGTTACCTGGAACTCTCTGTTCTTTGGCTCATTGACCCTTCTGATCTATTCAGTTATTTTAAGATGCTGCTTGCTCAGTCTGAAAGCCCCCATTGTGGGATAACTTGGGTGCCATTTGCAAAAGCCTCTGTTCTAGAGAGCTAACAGTCCTTCTGGCAAAGCACAGGCTGATTTAGGAGGGTCCAGAGCTCAGTGTTAGTGTCTTCCTCCTTCAATTGTGCAACTCATTTGGGCTTGCTTGCGAGCTCCACTGCGTTTCAGCAACACGCAGGCAGCCATTCGGAAGGAGGAACTCACAAGTGACCATTGCATCAGCCCTTTAATTCAATGGGTATTTGGGGCACAGATAAAAATACTCTCCTAGGCCTGTATTATACAGGATTACTTCATTTATGTTACAAAGCAGCATGTTGCAGTTTGCTGTTGAAACAACTGAAAGCTCGGGTACACTTGGTAGTGGTGCTTCATCCAGTGGGGAATATGTCCTTATCAATACAGATAGAATGTACTAGAGTGTCCCAAATACATGGTAGGCTGTACTGAAACATGAGTTTAGGGCCCTCAGAAAGACACAGTGTTCTTTTAATTGAGAGGATGAAAAGATTCTTTCCAAATAGGTTGATTCTTTTCCCTATGCTGTGGAGTCCTTGGGAGTTGATCACACTGGGGATTAAAGTAAAACTGAGTGTCTGGAGTAACCTTAGCAATGGCAATCCAACATCATGGAAATAGCAAACTGAGCAAGAGATTTGTGATACCTGCCATGAAGAGTGAGTCCTCTTTATCCAAGAAGGAATGATCAAACAAGATGTGCAATAGAGCACAAGCCAAATTGGGATGTGGGATTGGGAACTCTCAGTCCCTGCAGAGTGGTGTCAGTCAAGCCCACAGCTCCATGGGCACCATCTCTCCCTCCTAGTTTCACTTCATTAATCTGGATTCTCTGTTTAGCCTAGAACACATGAGGGGTTTATTTCTCATCCTGTTTGGGTTGTTTAGGATGTCAGTTGTGTATGAGACAGCCCCATGTATGTTTTCCTCACCAAGCTGCAGTAACTTGGGCCAGCAGTTCTCCAAAGTAAACTGAAGGATGGGCTTTATAAATAACAACTTTCTTCCTAACTGAGCCAAGAAGAATTTCCTCCACAGCCTTGAAGAATAACACGTCTGCCTTTTATTTTAACCTCTTCTCCTTGAAGTTTGTAGCTTTTCTAAAGAAACAGCTTGCTGTTTGTTAAACTTGAAGATGTTTATGAGATTCAGAAGTGAAGATGCCCTGAGCATCTTCATTGTCCATAGCTTGCTGCTCCTTTGCTGGATGAGGTTTGTGCAGGGTTACGTGAGTACGTGGGACTACAGGTCTGAGTGGTGTTATAAGAGCCTCTCACCAAAGAGCTGACAATGGTGCTGGGTTTGCCTCTCCATACGCTGCAAAACTCACTTGGAGGGAGTGTTTGGAAGGATTTATTGATGGTTTTAATGCGTTGGTTCAATCACAGCGGTTGTGATTCAGGAGTTTATTTCTTAGGGAATACTCCCACACATCCTCTGAGTGTTTGCACCCTAAAGCTGGGAGTGGATTCGTGTGGCAGTTGACTGTGAAATGAAGGTGATTGTTTCCAAGACAGAACAGGGGGTGTTAAAGCTCCCGCACTTTGGGAACTTCCTGCCTTACTGTGGCTACAAGCAGTGATGTTTGTTTGGTCGGGAGGAAAAGGTTCAGGAGTTGAGCAGTGACCTTCATGGGCAGGGCAGGCAGGACTTCACTGGATCCTCCCTGCTCTTGCAGAGCTCCAAGGGCCTTCAATATTTATCACCAAACGCTTTCATTATGCACAAGTTTCCTCCCTCGTGCTGTGGCCACGTTCAGGTTCATCATTTTCCGCTGGCACGATCTGATTTCAGCGCCTGCTGCAGGGAGGAAGGCTGGAGGCAGCTGCTGGAAAAGCCTTTCCCTTTATCCCACCTACAGCTCAGGCTGGATGAACCCTCAACTGATTTTGATACAGATGAGGTCTTGGGACCTATCTGAGTGCAGGTAGGTGAATGTGAAGGTGGTTTTAGGGTGGTTTTATTCCTGCAAATAAGCCTCTCTCTCAGCAAACTCTGGGGTTTCCTGGGGCTCTTTCACCTTTTCAGTGCAAATCATCCAATCTCTCCTTGTTTATGTTTAGTTATGATTAAGAAGCCATTGTTGCTGTTGTGATACTTGGCAAGCAGATTAGTCCAAAGAGTGACACGGAGCTCTTGTATAATGAGAAGAGGAAGAAAAATGAGCGTGGAGTTTGTGTTCCAGCGTCAGGTGCTCAAGGAACACTTGAGGATTTTTGTTCTGCAAAAGCTGTGTAATGCTTCTGCCTTTACATGGGCCTTTATAAATAATCTATTTACCTTCTGTTCGAAAGAGGAGAAAAAAGATCTGTAGCTAGCACTGGAGGTTAATATTAATGAGCAAATAAAGAAACAGCAGCGCGAGTGAGCTCATAAGGATGGCTTTGCTGTCAGTGATGGAGGCTGGTGTGAAGGATTATGCCAGTTTGGGATGGAGCTAGAGCAAGGGAAGGAGAGGTAGGATGGATAGGAGGAAGAGAATAAGGAGTGCAAGAGGGACAGTAGAAAATAAGAACTGAGAAGGAAGAGCCAGAGTTTGGTGTAGTAAAGGTGGGACTGAGACAGACTGAGGGGATGCAGGGACAGGGTTAAACCAGAACGTGCCTGTGCTGGGAATACCTGGGGAGCATTGAGGCCCAGTGAATTGATTTTTAGGCTGTTGCACCCAGCTATTCCCATTAGAGATGGATGAACCCTACTGAGACTGAATTCTCCTGTTTTTAACTCTTCCTTTTAACTTCTGCAGCTCAGTATTAAACCCCTTTTGCTTCAGTTTGAAATGCAGCCACATGGTAAATAACAGTGCTCCCACATGCTGCTCTGCCTTGCCTGGCTTCCCACAGTGATCCATCAATCCATCTGCTCTAGCCTCTCCAAAACCTCTTTCCCTGCTCCTCAAAAAGGGTATGAAAATGTACATTTTAAGGTATGTATCCCATAGTTGATATTCACTGTCCATCTTATCTAAACTAAAGGTATATTGGTAAACCCTAGCTTTTTGTGGGAGGAAAACAGATGCATTGAAGGAGATGCTAAGGGGAGTTGCAGAAGGTAAATGGACAGTGTGCAGTAGATAATAGTATGTAGATTGAAGTGGCCCCACAGTGTGGCAGCTGAAAAGTCACTGGACAGAATACAGTCATTTATTCCTCTCTTAAATGGCTTTTGCTTTGAAGAGCAGGCGTCTGCATTGAGCCTGCCATGGCCCAAGTTCTGGTTGCAGTGTCACAGCTTAAGGCAGATGTTTAATTACATGTTACAGCCACAGATGAAACCGGGGCTGGTTGAAATGTCAGTTGTCAGAGTAACATCTGATGGCCTAAAGCAACCCAGGCTCGAGTTGTAATAGTTTCCTGCTGGTAGTTCCTTCCTTACATCCCTCTTGTGCTCGGTTTTGGAAAGGTCACTCTGAAGGTGGATGGTTTGGATCGAGCCCTTCAGCTCCTTGGGAAGGTGCTGGAGCATTTTTGAGGGCAGGCAGCAGATCACGGATTCCCTGCCACTTGGAAATGGATGACTGCAATTTTCCACCTGCTCTTCCTGAAGCTGCAGTTCTGGTGCAAGGCATTAAAATCCTCTTGGCTGTGACTGAGGGGCAGCCTCATGATGTGTGTGTTGAGAAGGTACTGGGACACCTTAAGCAGCCATAGTGGGCAGTGCCAGGCTCCCGTTGGAGCCAGACCTGGAGGGGTGACAGACCTGATGCTACCCCCAGGATTCCTTCTTCGTGCAGAACTGGGTGGAATCGGCTTAGCCCATGTCCTGCTTGCCTCTGGCTTCTGGAGCTGCCCCATTTCTGGGCTTTGGCTCTCCCTTGGTGGTGTGAGGAATCACTGGAGGTGGCAGCAGTGCTGACGGAACATCCCTATCCCCGCGGTTATGGGTTACAGAGCCATCAGGATGCGATCCTGCAGGAGTAACTCTCTGAGGGTCTGTTATGAAAGGCTTAGGTCAGGTTATTTTGAAGTCTGGAAACAAAACCCATTGCTTTAAACCCAGGCACTTGCTCCCGGGCTACACCCTGGCTTTAAAATGGTTCCACCCTAACCCAGCTTTAGCTCAAAGCGCAGTGTGTTTCCTTTCCCCACCCTGCATTCCATTTTCCCCAGGCTCCAAAGCCCTCCTCTTCCTCCTGCCTGTGGTAGCAGCCCTGATTCTGTTAATCTGCTTTAACTCCAGAGATCAGAGGCACTTCCCCTCTCTCAAGTGCCCATCTCAGTGGTTTATGTTCCCTGTGCCAGGCCTGCGCTCGGCTCCTCTTTACAGACCTCAGCCTTTCACAGGCAAACTTTACCCCATTTTTGTTTCTTTATTGAAACTACAAGTGAGAAATCAAAAGGGTTTGGGAACCGTAACGTGAAAAGAGCTCCCTGTGATCAGCGCCGTTCAGGACGTTCTCTTTCCTATCCAAAGAGCTGCTTTAGTAGGAATTCATCCTGCAGAGGCAGGAGTCAAACCCAAGCCTGACTTTGCTCTGTTAGGCTCTGTTTAATTTACTTTGTGTTTCTTGCAGGTGCTTGCTTTAGGAGGTGACTGTTCTGAGGGCTTTTCAAAGGCTATAGCTCAGCATCGTGGCACATAAGGAGTCCCTGGGTTCATGTTTAATGTGATATTTGGGTTCGATTTCTATCCCTTCGTGTTGGTGTCCATGTGCAGCAAGACTCTTATTGAGGAGCAGCAGAGAATAGCATCAGTCCTTCTAGTGCATGATGTATCTGACTTAAAGAGATTAAGCTGAGACTCAGTCTTAGTGTTGTTGAAGTGATAGTGGAGTTACTGTGGAGTTGTCTGCATAATTTGGGGGGGGGGGAAGTGTGGTTTAAGGTATTTCTGCACTGCCCAAACATTCCTGCTCCTGCAAGGATCACTGTATTACTCCATTTCAGCACAGCTTTGAGACCAGCTCATCCAGTGTAACCATTTCTCTTTGGACATGGGTGTTCTGCTGGAATTCCCTTTGAATTTGGGGTGTTTGTGCTCTGGGGAAGATGAGTTCTCTGCCCAGATTTACCCCTGCAGAGGGTTGAGCTGGGGTCAGTAGCAGGCAATGGGAGAGCAGCAGTGAGCCGCTGGGATTGGAGCCAGGAGCAACTTCTGCTGACACGCACCACAGAGAAACATCTGCAGAGCTTGGTTCAGAGCTACAAAAACAAACAGCGCAGGAAAGAGAGAGGTGGAAGATGGGGTCAGTCCCATACCTGGAGGAGCACAGGGAATTTTCCAGTGGTGTTTGTACACTGATTGCTGTTTTGAGGAGGACAAAGAGGGGGATGCTCCTGTGCTCGTAGCATAGCACTGCAGAAATACTGGTGCAAAACCTGGTTGTATCTGTGTAGAACAGCATGGTTTATTTCAGATACAGCATTCTAGAGGTGTTGAGGGGAATGGAAGATGCGGGTAAAACATACATGATGAATATACCCTGGAATCCCAGCCTGGCTTGGGTTGGAAGGGACCTTAAACTCATCCAGTCCCACGGGCAGGGACCCCTGCCACTGGAGCAGCTTGCTCCAAGCCCCTGTGT
>JBAFWW010061613.1:0-31268 GCA_036873685.1 Agapornis canus | reverse complement strand
AAAACACAGCTACTACAGAGAAGAAAAACTGACTGCAACTGCTGAACCCAGGACAAGTGACAAGCTTACCTTAACTTATTTTACATTCAAAACCTGTTTCCACAGTCTCTTTCAAGCTTTTATAACCTGAAAAAGGAAACCATACTTATTTCTTATTCCCTCTGTAGAGCTGATCTTTACCTCTAAAGTGTAGCTTCAGAGAGAGAAATACATCTCTCTAACGCACAAGATGAGTCTCAGCAAAAAATTATACATTAGTTTATTAGAGAAAGCTTCACACGGGGAGCAAGACGTATGCCATGTGTCTGAAAACCTCTTTTCCAGGACAGGAACTTTAAGGAAATAAGAGGCAGCTATAACTAATAAAGCTTGTCTTTAGACTGAAATTCAGACCTTGATCTTTGCAATTGAAGGGCAATTCTACAGGATCCTTTGCTAATAATGTTTCCTATTACATTTTCAAATATAGGATGGTTTGTGTGGATCAGTACTTTGAAGGTCAGGGTGATAGAAATGTTGATTCACTCTCATTTTCAATAAAGCACAATGACTGGTAACTTTAAGACTCCTATGCAAATAATTTACCATTTTTCATATTGAGACTACTAAAAAAGAAAAGGGAATATAACAAAGTATACTTATTTAGGAAAAGAAAGCAGTAACTATATTACTTGCACATTCTGTGAAGCTGATCTGAAATTCTTGGGCTTTTTTCAGTATAATGAGGGGTTAATATTGAAAGAAATATTACATTGTACTGACTCAGAAAAATACTTGCCTAATGCCCATGTTTCAATCAAATCATGTGTACATTTTGAGGACATGGTACAAATTCAGCATTGATTTAAGTTCACTGGTTTCTTTGGTACTCTGGCAGAATTAAGTTACTAATTTAATTTACTAAGTGGCACACGTAGTTACTGTACTGCCAGATCCTGAAAACATTCTGGAATCTCATGCCAGAGGACACTGAGAAGCATATTTGTTTTGGGACTGGTGCTGATCATTAATGGCCTGGCTCTGATCCCTTTGTTATTGAAAGTAGAAATAAATTATTTAAGTAGATACAAAATTCAGGCTTTTATGCTTCAGTGTTATCCCTTCTTTCTACCTCACCACTAAGAGAATAGTGAAGACATTTTTCTGCACAGGAAACAAAATTACCCTTGTTTCTTTTCTAAAGTTTTTTTGTAGCTTTTTTTCTTTTTTAACATATATATAATTTGCTGAATATTAAAAAATGTTAAAGATAAATGTTCCTTTTTTTCTCACAGTTGATAGAAATAGTTTTGTTTCAACAATTTGGGATTATATAGGAAAAAATTTGCACTTTTAAGAAACACTTTTCTTCAAACTACTCTTTCAAGAGTGATATTAGGGTTTGAGATTAGAACAATTCAGTATAAATGTTGAAGATAATTGGGAAAATATCTTTAGAAAGACAATCTAGGTCTATATATACAGTGAAGTATGACAACTTATCAAGGTAATGAAATATGTGCAGCTGATGGAAAAGCTAAGATGAAAGCTTCAGGAATGTGAAAGTTTATTATTCAGGATGTGCTAAGTAAGCCCAGTGCTGTGTAAAAATATTTAGCCAGAGAAATTACTCACTGTTTGAGTAAATGTTTTCTCTATATTAATCTGGAACATAAAAATATTTTCTGGAGTTATTGTAGTATAACAAAGAAGCATTTTAGGTACATTGGTCCACGAATGGAAAAAAAAAAAAAATAAAAAAATTCTTTCCTTCATCATATCTCAGAAATGTCTGCAGGAGAATGGCTCTGTGCTTCCTTTTTTTGTGCAGCAGAAGCTGATCTGTTCTAGGTCCCACAATGGATGTGTTAGTATAAAAGGTGGTGAAGCAAAATAGATTGGGAAAACAGTATTCCTGGAGAATGGGAGAAAATGAAGCTACCTGGCTCAGTTACTTTAGTTATTTCCCACAGGGATGCATTGTACTCCAGAAATATGCCATCATTTTACTGTAAACACAGAATAAATCATATTAAGGACTTAAAGACTGAATACAAAGTATTTCTGTAATGCAGAGCTTCTATTCAAAACTAGTTCTCTTGATTCTGCCAAACCACCCTTCTTAGCTGGTCTGTGTTAGTAAATGTTCAAAATTTAAAACACAAGTCATATGACAGCAAAAATAAACAGGCAAAATACCCACACAGAAAGGATACACTAGTAACAGTTCATTACACAATGGTTTGATGGTTTGGTTATTTTGCCAGCTGGAAAAAAATGGAAAGAAATTTGAAAAGCATGAAAGGGTTCAGGGATGAAGAAGAATTAAGACAGGAAAGTGTGGATTGAAACCCAGCTGAAAAATCTGTAGTTAGAAGAGAAAACTCTTGGATCAGACAACTAACAAAGACAGAAAAGGAGTAGTTAAGGTATTAGTATGCAGTTAAAGCTTCAAGATACCATTAATGTCAATCAGATTTGTCTCTAGAATAATTTTTTTGTTGATTAACATTAATTAGCCTAAAAGTTCAAAGGAAAACCTAGCCACAAATAGTGTCTCAGATGTCCAGCTGAACAATGAAGACAGGAACTTCTCATCCCCAGATTCTTTTCTGCTGTTACAAAAGTGTAATGTCTGTTGCATGGTAGGATCATTCAAGATAAAATTCTAGTTCTTTAAGCTTCCTAAAAAAATTAGAACAGAAAATGAACTTGAAAAGTTTCTCTAGAGGTAAGAAAGTGGTTATTTTTTCCTGATTTCTATTGTTGTTTAATTTAACTGTTTAATTTTTTTTGCATATTTTAATGCATGAAAATGTATTATTTATAATTTATACTGTCTTGGTTTCTTTTCTTCCTTTTATTTTTCCTTTTTCTTTTCTCCTTATTTTAGGTCATAAACACTATGGAAAAGAACAAATAATTCAAATGAAGAAATGATTCTCTGAAGCGCAAAGTAAAAGGTCACTTTGGAGCTCAGTATTCATGAACCAAAGACCTTCTTATCCATGAACCATAGATACCTGCCCCAGCTGACTCCCTTTTTAAGCATTAAGCATAGTCCATAAACTCTATTTCAAAGTTTAAATTTACAATAGACTCCATTCATAAAACTGTCATGGTAGGTTTTCTAAAAGCATTTCATACTGATGAGTGGAATGCTTCCAAGCAGAGTAGTTCATAGATATCAAAGCTTTCTCCTTTACAGACAGATGGTCAACTTGACATTGAGCTCTCGGAGAGAAGGCAGGTGGAGAAGTTTAGCTCAGAAGTGCCATACCACAGTGAAACTTGTTCATAAAGAACTGACCTATGCTCTTTGCTCAATTTTCAGAACTCATTTTAAGAACGTGACCTAACTGTCATCAAATACAGCCGGCAGCAGTAGGAACTGGAAAATGCCATGTCTGAAAAGGAGCAAAACAACTTGTGAGAGGGAGTGGAGAGTGCATGACAGAACAAAAGAAATTTCTGTCCTATACAATTTCTTTTTTGCTATTGTATAGAAAAATATAACCCATTTAATGCCTTGAAAAAAGAAATCATGTTGGACTGTTTCTTAACTGATGGAAATTTCTGAAGTTGTGACTTCTGTAGATCCACAGTGAATCCAGATGCATTTGTACCATGTTCCTTTATATTACATAGAACAGGAGATGTATTGTATATGGGGTAAAGTCTATGGGGTATAGATCACACAATGGCAGCATTCTAGTTCTCCTTCTGCACAGAATTTTTTTCATTTTATTGGTTTTCTAAGAATTTCCAATCAATTTCCTGAATCTTTTAACACTTCTTTTGTCTCTTTTTCAGAGGGAGACAAAAGTTTTTTTTTAAAAAAAAGGTTTAGAAATCAGAGTAGAGGGGCAGGATCATCTTCAACCCGCAAAACAGCTAGGGTTGGAGGGAACCTTGAGATCAGCTAGTTCAGCCCCATTGAAGTGGGCAGGAATACCTCAAACTAGGCCATATCACTAAAAGTTGTGTTTAACACCTGGCCTTGAGCACTGCCAGGGATATACACTGCTGCCGAAACCCGGGATTGAACCAGGGACCTTTAGATCTTCAGTCTAACGCTCTCCCAACTGAGCTATTTCGGCTCCTGAATATAAAATAATAGACAGTAATTATAGAAACTGAAATAGAAAAAAGATCATAGAATCATAGAAGAGTTAGTGTTGCAAAGAGCCATAAGATCATCTGGTTCAAACCCTCCTGCCATGGGCAGGGACACCTCACACTAGACCAGGTTGCTCAAGGCCCTGTCTAGCCTGGCTTTGAACACTTGCAGGGATGGGGCATTCACAGATTCTTTGGACAGCCTCTTCCAGGGCCTCACCACCCTCAAAGGGAAGAATGCAAATGTCTCTTTTCTTCGCACAGTGAAAATGCAGTACTTGTATAATGTGGTTTGCCAAATACTATCAACATAACTAGAAATTTTAATGTAGATCAAGATTGTTATTTTTCATCTTCCCTCTGATCAAATAAAAATAAAGAGCCTCCTTTGGATAGACTACCCACATTGCTGGTCATAACCAGAGCTGGAAAAAAGCTTGACTTAAACCAGTCTAAATATATTATAACAAAAAGCTGATTTATATATTTTGAGTGGGTTTTCTTTTAGATTAAAACTGTAAACTTTGTCATTATAGTTTTAGGAGGTTTTGATAAGTATGAGAAATTTCATAAAATATAGCCATGTTAAGTTATCCCAGATGAATGAGATCTTCATAGGAATACACTTCTGAGAATGAGCGTTAGGGTTCTGCAGGGTGCTGTTCCCTTGCCAGGCAAACTGGCATTTGAAAAATGACATTACAGTCATCCATTTCTGATGGGAATGACTGACTCATGATGATTTTTTTCACTTGTGGCTACCAATGTCTCCACTCACAAAACACTTCTTCCCTTTTTTTTTGTAAAGCCTGTAATAAGATCTTTATTTTGGTATATAATTGATTCCTGTCTCCAGTGTCAAGTTGAGGGTCTTAGAGGAACACAAGTTAGATGGTGTTTATATATTAGTGTATTTAACACACAGTCACTATTTTCCCACCTTAGACTATATTTTCTATATACACTCATAGAATCATAGAATAGTTAGGGTTGGAAAGGACCTTAAGATCATCTAGTTCCACCCCCCCTGCCATAAGCAGGAACACCTCACACTAAACCATGCCACCCAAGGCCTCGTCTAACATGGCCTTTGTATTCCTAATAGGACTTATGTTACCCTTCAGTTCAGTTTAAAGTCTCTACTGATAAATCCGCCATGGTAGACCTGAGAAACCACAGGAAGGTTAGTGAAGTTTGGAAAGGCTGGTCTACATTTGTAGCACTCACAGAAGGCATAGCACTGCAGTTAAAAGCATTGGCACTTTTGTTTGTGATGTATTTTCTTTCACAGAAAAACTAATTATTTTCCTTTATTTCTAGGAAAAAAAGCTAACTGTACAGAACAATGTTAAATATGAAAAATGAAATGTTTGAGTGCTCTGCCTGAGGTCAGTGTTTCAGTGCTGAGCTTTTGATTAAGGAAGGAAATTGCAATTCTTCTGATTAGCAAATGAAGCCATTTTGGCTTTGTTCTTAATCTTTGTTCTTAGGACTTGGGACACAAAATAGGTATGATGGAGAAAGAAAAACATAAGCATTATACGATAATGTTAGTGGGTAGAGCTATAATAGGGAGCAAGTAGTTGTCATACACTGGGACTGGGGAAAAGACTGATTCTTTCTAAACTCACCCAAATGCCCACAGCTTTCCATTTGCTGAGTTTCCCAGTGAAAATAAGTAATTTATTTTCTGGTTTATATGTCCAGTGACTCTCGAGTCACCTGCCTTGTAAAATTAAACTTATTTTCTCCTGTTTATTTCATTTCTACACTGCAGTGTAACATCTTGTGTAATATACTTTTGAACGCCTCAAATAATTAAAGGTCTGCATTTCAGGATGTACAGATGTGTGCAGGGTCTTAGGATGGAATGAACAAGGCTGCACAAGTCCAGTGCTTTAGGTCTGTCCTCAACTGTTAAGTGCTCTTGCTCTCAGACAAGTTCAGTAGTCCTGTGCCAGCCTCTCTCCAGTCTGACGTCTGTCCTGTACAGAGGTGTACCAGGACTGTGCTGCACTATTCCAGATGTTGTCTCACTGCTGCCAAGGAAATCTAAAACACTTGTCTTTAATCCTTTTTTGAAAATGAGCTGTATTCTGTTTGGTTGCCACCTCTGTGCATGTAGTAACATTGCAATCTATTGCAGGCAACATTTCCTACAAACTGCATGTTATAATCTACCTTAACAATCAAGTTAAATTTGTGTTGTTGCTTTCTTAAGAATCACAGATGGTTGTGGAGTTACTTTACTCCTTGTAGGTCAGAGCAGGGATATTTAAACAGTTCATGTACTCAAGCTAGCAGCTAAGGCTTAAGCAAGTGCTGCAGCTTCTGAGAAGACAGTGGGATCTGAATCCTTCCCCTTTTTCTGGTGATGATTATTTCTGTTTTAGGGAAGAAGGAGCCAAAAGGAAAAGGGCACTATAGGGCAGCACAGGAGATGCTCTTGGCAGAGGGTGGAATTAAAAGTTTCATCAGGGCTGGAGTTTTGGTTTGATTTTTGTTGAATGAATGCTTGAGTTTAAAGATTCTCATGCCTTTCAGTGTACTTGTTTAGGGATAATGTAGTTGCTCATTATAGCCCATTGAAGCTGTTGCTTGTCAGTGGAACTACTTTTGTACTCATGCACATACTGTAATAATGGCAGTGTAGTTTCCATTAATAATGTTACCCTTTGAAAAAAAGAGAGGTATTTGCCATTACTGTAATTGTCAGTCTTTCAATACTTGAAGTGTTGTCTTTCTAAAAATATATACTGATCTTTGCTTGTGTTCTGACAGAGGTAACAGATTAGAACTAATCTGTTTTAACTAATTGTACAGGATACCATTTGTTGCTTGCAGTGACATTTACTTGGTGTCTCTGAAGTAAAATCATTTTCAGAATGTCCACTTCAATTTGTGAATAATTTAGGGGTTTGTATTTGATCAGTGGAGGTGGAGTTATTGTATATTAGCTATACTATGCATAGGTAACTATGCACTGACACAGCTTTTGAACCCTGAATTTGTGTGAATGATGTCTAAGTTTTATTCGAGTGAATGGTGTTTACACTGAAAACTTACTGAAGTAGTTCTTCCAGTGAATGTCTCAATTTGTGTGTGATCATACTTGAGGAATGCTGGGCCTGTAATAGACTGTGTGTTCCAGAGTAAATACTCCAAAATAGTTTGTCTATGCTTTCCAGGTATAGACAAGCCCAGAGTGTTAACGTGGCCTTCAAGTACTGTTTTCTGGTTCTGAAACCAGAATACAGAAATACAGAAAACTTATCTTTGATTTCATCCTCGTTTTGAAGAAATAATATTGAGAAAGCAGTCATAGTAGCTATTTTCCCCTCTTAGTAGCTTACTAGCAACATCGTTACAGGATTGCTTTTACCTGTGTTTTAAGAAGACTTATGGTGTTGTGAGTATTTGCACTCTTGTGAGCTGCTGATACGCAGGGGGAAGATGCCAGAGGATGGCAAGGATGCCTGTTGGGGAATTTGGAAGTGTAAAAGTAAAAATGATACCTTTCTAATTGAGAAAGTTTTTTGTCTTTTTGACTCAGCCTCATTATAGCTCTCCATTGTGCATGGGTGTGATACTGAGGCCATGCTCTGCCTACCTGACATCCCATAGAAGGGATAAACCTGATCGTAATTCCACCTTTACTTCCCTGTGAGTGATCCCATTCACTTGGCCGCTGTGTCAGCAATATATTTTACAAATCACATGTTGTTGCCTTGGCAAAGATCTGTCTTCAGTTGTTCCCAGAGTACGCCAAGTCCTACCAGGTTAACCAGTATATACATTTCGGTTTGTAGAAAAATTTTCCAGCCCTTAGTCCATGGAAAATATCCAGTCTTCTTGAAACCAGTGATACCACAAAACTGCTGGCGTTGCTGACTATGAGCTAATATCCTAAGAATGGTGTCTTTGGTTTTACAGACTGCTGACTGCAGTGATTTGGACTTTTTACCACTTAGTTAATTGATAAGTTGCTTTCTTGCTGCCTTCTGCTTTATTTAGTATGTTACAAACACTCTACTGTATGTGGGAAAAGGCTTTCATAAATACAGCTGACTACAAATTTGAAACATATTTTTGTCTCTTCTGGTTTTCCTATCAAACCAGTGTCATTATTTAACTTTTGGGGAGAAAGAAGGGAAAATAATTACTTTCCATAGGTTTCCTTCTGTTATGCATGGCAGTTACTGCGTGTCTTGTAGACAGTGCTTCCTGCACTGAAATAATGCTCTGTAATACCCTGACATCTGTGTTAGATTGCAGCATCTGTGCATTCAGGGGCTTCTGAGTTGTGAGTATGTTCAGAAAGTGGACGTGATGATCAGTAGGGAACTAAATTTGTTCATTAAAGCCTTTAACTTTTTTTTTTCCTCCTATTACAGAATGTGTTTGTGGTTGTCACAGTAACAGTACGATTTACCAAACAAGCGTAGAGGACTGTTACAACTGTTAAGTAAGAATACAGATTGGAAGTCCTGAGGCTAATCTGAAATACTTCCACATCAGCTAATTCTGTGTTGCAAAGTAGTGAATGTCTAACTAACAAAAATACCATAGAGCAGTGTTTCCTAACTTGCAGTTGCAGAATGGCACAGCAGAGTGCTATGCACTGAAGTATATGTCAAGTACACAGTAGGGGGTGTGCTTTAACCCCTTCATTTTGGGGTTGTTAGCCCTGCTATTTCACAGGATAGCTTTAGATCCATTATAAAAAAATAAAAGACAAAAAAAGGACACAACTGAGAATGATACGAGTTTTCACTCTGTATCTGCAGGTTGGTTCATGATCAGTTTTGCAACAGTGTGTGCTTGTGAGACAGTTTTAGGTACTGTAAATTTTGGATTAAACCTTCTGCTTGCAAATTGTCACACACACACACACACACACACCCCCAACCCTAACCCCTCTTCCCCCCCAGAGATACTTGAGCTTCTGAATTGTTAAGAATACGTGGTGCTGCTCCTTCATAGCTGCACATAATTAGTATTTTCTATAATTTAATCCACTTTTGTTAAGCTTTCCTGGTCATAATGTTTATTTTCCTGAGGTCTTTCTGACAGAGCAATGCTATCCATCTCCCTGAACTTGTGGGAAGTAGAGGATAACAGTAACTTGCCCAGGTCAAAGAAATCTGTGGCAGAAGAGAAAATCTGAACCCAAGTTTAAGGCAAATGTCACTGTGGTTTAAAGTAATGTCATCCAGCTTTTCCCTCTGGTTCAACTCTGTACATGTGATTTACTTGTCTTTCATAGCATGTTATGTCAGTCTGCCTCAATGAGGAAGAAATCACACACCATAGCTGTTCATGAAAATTTTATATGCTTGCCCTGAGGTTCATCAGAATTGAGTGAAGCTGAATACTGATTTCAGAAGGCTTGAGATTATTTTTCTTAAGAGTATGTTGTTAGTACCAATCAGCTCCAATGTGTGCTTATTTATTATCTGCCTCAGTAGTATTTTCTTTTTCAGAAGCCATGAGTATTGAATAAAGAAGCGATGAAAGCAGCTTAGTTATGAACGAAGGCACAAATACAGAGACTTGGATTTGCATCCTGCTGAACACTGCACTTCTCCATCAATATTTTTTCAGTAAAAATTTAGCCTTGGAAGTTGTTGACTGGAGGATGGAGCCCTCAAACTGTATCTGGATGGGCTTGACTGACATTGCAGGGTCACTTTGTTGTTGTACTTCAGTTTCCCTGTCTTGAAACTGTCAGTACTATTACTGCTTACTTGGAACTCTGAACAACAAAAGCTGGGTATTAGAGTTCTTTTTGCCAATTTAAAAATAATCAGTTGCCTTCACACAGTGAGAATTCATTGATAAATTTAGTTTTGGATTATTTGGCCATGCTTTTCCTACGTCTGTGTTGTTATTTCCATGATGCCATAAAGTAACAAATACTGTGTTGTCTGCACACAATATCCAGCTGCAAAATTAGTTTTAGTAACAATGGAGAAAAGTCAGTATCACTGGAAAATGTTTTGTCTGTGGAAGCAGCTGCCCATGAGCTCACCCTCTGGAAAATATCCTGATGGCTTCACATCTTAGAGAGCTTTTTCAGTGCACAGTAGCACAAATGTAAGCCAAGGTTTGAAAAACTAGTACTGTATGTTTTCTTTGGCATATGGCAACCCCAAGCCTTTCCTTTGAGTAGTACGTCTTAAAGTCTCGCTGAAGGGAAGAATTTGTATTTCTCTGAGCAAAATAAATGTATTCTCATCTATTCCTATTATTGCATCATATATATGGAAGAGTTCAGAATGCCACAGCCCAGGTGAAGGCTGGTAACAGTAAGAAAAAGATCAGTAAAAACTAATCATCTTTCTTGCTTTGAAAGGAGGCAGGAGAGGAACACTCCTGAAAATGTGTGAGCTTGATGTGAATTTACAGAGAATATGTTTTGCTACATTCCAGCATATTATGTTAAGTCTAATTTTTTATTGGCATCCATTGGTTTGGTTTCTTTCTTCTGCTTTGAGCTGCCTCCATTGGTTGAGTTTTCATGCTGTATGGGGTGCAGAGTGACACAAATCATCATGCACGGGTTATTTTGGGTTGTTTAATTTATACAGAATCATTAAGTTTAGAGATGCAAAAAGACTGTTCTAGTCATGCTAGAACTTAGTTATATTTTGCTGTAAGTTCACTGTGTAAACTGTGATTTCCTCTTAGAATTGCACATCCAGCAGACTCTGATCTGCGCCTCATTTTATCAGTAGAAGTCAAAATATCAAAGACTGTATATAAAAGATTTCTACTGTAAATAGTATTGCAGTATACAGGTTGCATCCACTTCATTATTCTTTATCACTATTGGCAATGGTTTTGTGTTTGTGTAAGTTTTGCATGAACTGTTTGCAAACTTGTGTACAAAATTATGTGATTATAAATCCAAGTACTTCGTATTTCCTGCAGATTCTTGATTTTCTAAATTTGGAAAAGCAAAACCTATGTTAACAATGGCTGAAGCCACAATTTCTTTCTTGTGTTGTCTAGTTTGGGTATGCCTGGCTGTTGCATGGCTCCATGAAGAGGCAAAAGAGCAGCAAGTCTCCTTTATACAATGATTGCCCTCACTTACTGCAGGGCATCTTTGGCACAAAGTACCCATGTGGCCAAGGACACACTGAAGATGAAGAAGTGTATTGTTAGAACTCTACCTCAGCAGACTGTTTCACTTCCTTGAGCCACAAAGTATTGTGCTTTACAACTTTGTTCCTTCCTATGATTGCACCCAAAGTCTGATCAACAGAGAGCATAGCTGGAAGTCTTAAAAAACAAATTGATTTTACAACACACACTTGGAGCCTCTGTACTCCTTAGCTGCACTCAATACAATAGAAATACTGAAACTGATGAAAGTATCCTCACAAAAGGCAAGAGTGGTACTCTTCCTCATCTTCATTTAAATGCATTCCATTAGTTGCCGAAGTAAATAGATGAGCCTTGCATTATGCTTTCATAGTTGCTTTCATGAGTTTTGCAAGGCTGTGTTGTAGAATTATCTTTCAGTTTTCCAGAGCTGAAACCTAAAGCTTTTTGTTTAATCACAGTGAAGATCCAGTTTCCTCAAACTTGATGGTTATATATTATAGATACTTCCCAGTTAGTATTTTCCCCTTCATTTGTGATTGCAGTCTGACTGTTCTAGGGCTGTAAAAGAAGCCCACTAAAAATCAAAACAGTTTGTGTGAAATTGAATGGCATGTGTTGATAAAAAGCAGATGGGTACTATGTAAAAGATGTGATACTTTACCATGGATTCATTTCAGCCTTAAGTCTGCCTTTTTCTTGTAATGTGTTAAGGTAGAAGTACCATACAACATACAAGCACTGCATGTAGGTATATTTATGGTGATGAAGATACCTGACATCTTGCTACATACGACTTCTGTGTCTGTAATAGGCTTCCTTACCAACCAGACATGACATTTTGTCTCATCAACTAGCACTTTGGAAAAGCACAGCACAAGTAAGAACAGTCAGCATCTTTGCACCTCTCTGTATGACTGAGAAATCGGGGCCTAGGCAAATAACTGCCATTCTTTCAATTAGGAAATTAATAAATAAACTCCTTTTCTTTCTGCTTTCTTAAATCGTCACATGGTCAAAAGCTAAATATCATCTCCTCAAGCAGTTGCTCCAACAAATGCAGCCTAGAGCTTCAGCAAAAACATGCAGTAATATCTTCATGTGGTATATAGTAGCAGTGAAGCACTAAACTCCAGTCAGCATGGCCAGAAGCTGTTGTGCTCACTGTCAGCTTCATGAGTGCTGCCTGTACTGTCATTAGCAGTTCATAGCAGCTGTCACCTTTTCTTAGTGTCCTTGATTTGGTCCTGCAAAGTACTCATAGCAGACATTGGCCTATAGAACTGCAAAATCTTTTCAAGAGGTGTCATAGAACTCAAGCACTGATTCTGAAGTTTTTTCACCATGCAGATCCTAAGCTCTCCTTTGTGTGATGGGTCCAGACCACAGTGGGGGTGAATAGCTGCTGGCTGTTCTATTCACGGAAAATGATGCAATTATTTCTGGTTGAAACATTTGACCAATTGGTTGATTGGTTTGTTTGTTTCAGGAATTTATCTCCTGGATTTAATCTACATTGATTCTGCATATCCCGCTTCAGGCAGCATTATGGAGAATGAACAAAGATCCAATCAAATGAACAATATTCTCCGAATAATAGCTGATCTACAAGTCTCCTGTAACTATGGTTGGTAAATTTTGTTGTATTTGCTACGGCTTAGCTAAAAATTCTGTAGTACAATATTGTGTGGTTTCAGCCCCGTGTAAAGGCAAGGCAGGATGCTAACACTGGTAGAGTTGAACACTAGTAAATAACGTAGCTTCTACTTCTGTGCAGTTTCACTGTTACCAGTAAATTAAGCAAATATGCATTTACTCTTAATTGTAAGAGCTATAACAGAAGTTTTGCGGAGTTTACTGCAACATGTGGACTACAAATGACATATTTTCAAGTACAGCTATTGCCTTTGGGTTATATTCTGTTCCCGTCAGAGGCAGTCAGAAACATCTTAATATCTTTCCTTTGCAGTAGATATGATGTCTTTGGAACATATTGTGTCTTAATTTCATTTTTTTATTGTTAACATACTGATATGTTTACAAAATGAAATACAAATACTGCTGTCTACACAACAGTTGTAAAATTGTGCGTTAAGCTTTTCCACATACCTCACTTGTTGATGAAGTGAGGCTCTTGAAGGGCTGTTCCTTTTTCTTAACAGCATTTTACTCTCAAATTCATTCCCGTAACTCTAGCCTGTTAGTGAAGCCTTATGTCAAGGAATGTGCTGGTTTGGGGCTATTGATGAATACTCAGAGTGCTGTTGGTGACTTAGCATAACTTTTCTTAGCTTAAACATGAAATAAATTGGAAAACATTGAGAGCAGCTGCAGAGTTAAATAAGTTCAGAATATTTAAATGCTACAGTTTTGGAGAGTTTTGAATAGGAAAAAAAGAATTTAGATTGTGAAAAAAGGAGGTGAGAAATCACTTGTGTATGCTTAAGTATTCAGTTCTTGTCCTTTGTTGTCAGCTTGGGTGTTATAGGGTATTCAAAGGGACTAGCCATAATAGCGTATGATTCTGAATAGCTTGGTTATTCAGTTATCATGTTCTTACTATGAGTTTCATTTTGTCTTTGAATACTTGGACAAAGAATCCTCATTATGTCACTAATCCTTCCTTTTTACAGTTTTGGTGGGTTTCTGTATTGCTGCACATTAATTTTTAGTGCTTTTGTTGAAATGAGAATGAAAATTAAAGCATGGCCTTGAAGAAATTATATTCTGAAATAATAGGTGCCCTTTAAAAGAGTTGTTTTTCTGAGAGGATAAATTACATACTACAAGGTGTGTTTTTGTCCTAATTCCTGACTAGATGACAAGGGATTTTCCTGTCATTCTGAACTTGGTGTCTTTGTTTCTTGGTATTCAGCATTCTAATTTTTAAGTCTCTTCATGTTTCTTCCTGATTTATTGTTTAGGAATGCTTAAAATCTCAGTTTCTGTTAAGATAACCGTAAAAAAAAACACACAAACAAAGCCCAAAAAAAAAGAAAAAACCCCAATGTGAAAGCATGAGGAATTTTGGGTGACATTAATGTTCATCTTCTGCTTGAACACTCCACAGATCATCTTACAACACTGCCCCATGTGCAAAAGTATTTGAAGTCTGTTCGTTACATTGAAGAACTTCAGAAGTTCGTAGAAGATGATAATTATAAGTAAGTACTGTTCTTTCCTTCAGATTTTGTGGAAAGATCACTTGGCTGTTCGTTTGATTTAAAGTGGAACAGAAAGTCATTGGCTGAAGGCAGTTCACTGTGAAAGACCATGCTTGACTATGGCTTGTGCTTTTGTGGCTGGTTGATCACAGATACTGAGCATAGTGACGTTTCTGTAGGAAAATTATTTGGAAAAAAGAATGTGTTTGATTTTTATCATAGCAAAATTTATTTGCTTCATGGGATTGGAATTCCTGCCAGAGTACCAATGATAGAATACGTATGTTCTTCTTTTTCTCAGCCTCCAGACATTGTATGTGTTCACAAATAGACATGCACTGCAACAGATGCATATTGAACATTAGCATCATGCCCAGGTTTTTGAAAAGCTCAGGCAATCCATAACTTCATTAAGAGTAGGCTGAGATTTAAATCTCAGTATTAGTATTTAACAAATGGTCATTATTTACTAATTTCCCACAAAATTCTATGCTTCATTAAAATTATGAACATACAGAAAAGCTATAGTAGTGATGGTGAAGAACTGTGGTTAGTACAGGCTTTACAGCCCTTGGATTGGGTTCAAGAAACTGATTATGTTGCTTAATGTGGTTTTTAGATGGAGTTTCCTGATGATGCATCAATGTTAACATTATACATACAACAACTTTCATGAACTGTAATATCTTAAAAAAATAGATTAAACAAGTGGTTTCTGAGAGTAGATGATACTGTAACAGAATACTTAGAATTTCTCATGACTTGTAGTTTTTCAATCTTAAATCTGAAAATCATTTTAACCTTAGCTGCAGTCTTGCTGATAATGCTGGAAGGTATTTGGTGTATCTTAAAGATTTAGTGCAAATTCTTTTGCTTTAGCTATTTCTGAGACTATTTCAGTCAAATTTAGGAGTTTTCTTTCTAGGCTTTATTATGGCAGGAAAATCTGGACTGATCTCACAAGAGATATTAAAAAGAGGGAGATATTTGATTCTTAACATAGTGAAGTTGCTGCAGTTTATGTACATTGGAGAAGCTTGACCTTTTTCTGCCATCTTTGTTTCATCAGAATAAAGCTTTAAATTAAAGACTATTCATCAAAACTGCACACAACTACCCTGAAGGAGAACTCTGAGTCCTCTTCCATCTTTGTATTTATGAAGAAGTTTTTGAATTTTATTTTGAATATTTGATTTCACATTTTTCTCTCAGTTTTCCCTAATAGATCCTCAGTTTCGTAGCATTTTCTGGTCCCATGCCAGAAGAAACTGTAAGCCTTAAAAAGGCAAAGACTTCTAAGTTTTTATAGTGGAAAAGAATCTCCTCTTTCTTTCTCTTTCCAGTGACCACTCTTTTTGAGCCAGGGACAGCATTAGTGTACTCTGAAGAGATGGATGCTTGACCTTTGGCAGAGAGAACAGAACTATCTCAGTACCAGGCTGTTAGGGAGAGAAGCTTAGATAGTTGCCCTAAAATGTATTGGCAGGATCCCAACACACATTTTGCCAAATGAGAACCTCAATTGCACTGAAAAGGGAAATTTGGCAGCCACTTTATATAAACAAACCTCTTCTCCACAATTTTTGTGCCAGTCCAATTGCTTGCTTTAGGTTTGTGCTTGTCAGCAAGTAGGAACACTCCAGAAAACCCCTGACAATGATGTCATAACCTAAAAATAATAGGTCTTTTTTGCTCAGCCTATACGTGGTTCTCTGCAGAAACTGAGCAATTAAAACTTTTGCTGGTTACAAGACTAAGGGGGCAAAACCAGGACCTAAAGCGCCAAGATTCCTTCCAGCTATAGCCAAAATGTATTTCTAATCTTTGTTATCTCAGGGTGTTGTTACTGGTACCAGATGCAGAGGTAGCCTTCAGAGGTACCAGATGCAGCTGCTGCAGGATCTTCTTCTTCCTTCAGGGGTGTAAGACAGTGCTTGTCTCCAGGTACGCAGTTTTCCCCTTAGCTAGACAGCACTGTGTTAGCCTGAGATTTCGAGTGTTCCAGCAGCCATATGGATCATAGATTCATAGAATGGTTTGGGCTGGAAAAGACCTTAAGATCATCAAGTTCCAACCCCCCTGCCTTGGGCAGGGACACCTCACACTAGAGATATTGATCAATAGCTATAGTTGTGACTTGGTTGCTCTTCCATAGTTCATTCTTGGGGACAGTGAAGCTTCCAGAAGCTGTTGGACCTACTGTTTAAGTGCTACATAGGCCACTCAAAATGTTCCAGATACAACAGATCCATTCTGCTTCATATACAAATGCTAGTCAGAAATGCTCTGAGTGACAGCTTTGAGGCTTGAACTGTTTTACTGCAACTTGAGTCTTGTCTCAAGAAAGATGAGTAAGTTTTGTCCTCATGGAGCAGCTAAATTTCTTCATGTAAGGCTATTCCCTGTTGTCTTTTACTTGCCTAATATTAGGAGAATTGTATAAAAGTAGCTTTACTGTCCTAGACTTAGTTCCATCCTGTGCTGGAGAGAATCCTTCCATGAAATAGAACTGTGTTCAAGACTGGCTGCGTATTTCATTTTCTGAGCATGGGGTGAGGTGAGAGCAGAGCATGAGTGTACATGCATGGAACCTGTACTACTCAGTGGAAAATGCAATGTCAGAGGAATTGCAAAAATGAACTTGGGTGGTGGCAAACAAGCCAAGGCTGGTTGAGACTGTACTGACTATCAGTATCTCTTTGGAATAAAAATGTTTTCTATTGTTTCCAGCCTTCTGGGTGTGAGAGTGAACAGGAGAGAAGGTGGTCGAGGCGTGACATCTCCTTCTCAGAATATATTCCCTTTTCTCACAGTTTATGGTCAATATTTTGTTAAATGTGTCACCACGAGTATTTTATATTTAACAGCATTCAAATTTAGGTTCCTATTTATTTCTTTTAACACATCCTGTGTTTTCTTACATTGAATAGCTAGATTGCATTTTTGGAGGAGTGCATTACAAACGGCATCACTGTAAAAGAGAGAAGCTGTTTGCTTACATTGACTGAATTGCAGTTGTATCTTTTTGCAATGGGCTTATTAGACAAATGTTTCCACAGTGACCAAATAAATTGTGTCTGTTGCCACAGGGGACTAGTAAAACTGAGTAATGTCTTTGATAACAACATAAGGAAAGAACATCAGAGATATGTTCCTCAAAGCTGGCAGAAACCGAAACATGCAGTTATCACATGTGGGGAAGGATAAGTAACAGCTCCCTTGTACAGACAGAAATAGAAGAAAGAAAGAAGCATTTGTGGAGCAGTCACAGGCTCACGGGAAAAGGGTTATTTGCTGCTGGTTAGCGAACAACTGTTACATGAAACAAGTTGAAATGAGTGTTCTGTTTTGCATAAGGACTTTGGATTTGAAATGCTGTCTCAGGTTGTTGTCATGTGTTGTCATCCATCCCATCCCACTCCTGTGCATGTCTTTAGTGCAAAAGCCTTTCACTGGTGTTTTTATCCAGCAGAGTACTGCAGTTGGTAGCTTGAAACCCTCACAACTCTGCATGCATAATGCTGTGCAATGACAGCAGTTATTTCCTTTGGGTTTAAGCCTATTTCATTAAAGTTTACTTAACATTGTGGCTCTACACAGGGGTTTTTTTTGGAAAAAAACTGGTACAGAACAAAGAACCTATAAATGTCAAGTTAAGAGTGTATAAACTTGAGAGGTGGCAGAAGTCAAATGCACTGGAAGATCAAGATGTGTTGGAGAGCTGAGAGGGCAACAATGAGTGCATCATAAAAAACACAGTGAAGCAGGGTAGCTTATAATAACTTTCTTCTAATTATCTTCTTTTCCAGATTGTCATTAAGAATTGAGCCAGGTAATAGCTCTCCTCGACTCGTTTCTTCCAAAGAAGATCTTGCAGGTATGGAACTTCATTTGAAACTTTGATTTTTCATTACAGAAATCCTTCACCGAAGTATATGGTTAATCCCCTTGTATGTCAGAGGGATTTTGGAGGAACAAATCAGTTACAAGTAGTTTAATTTGCAGAGTTTGTAGAGGAGGGATATATTGGTATTTGTTTTTCTGGAGAATGATTTACCTGAATGGCAAAGAACAGTGTTTTTAAGATGATTTATTATTAGCATTCACATTTTTAATAGGTAGCATAAAAACCTATTAGACTTTGCTGAGATTAGAAACCTAGGGAAAACAAGTAAGGGGAAAAGAATCAAGTTCTAAGGAAAAAGGAGTAAGAACTGTAGAAATAAGAATTTGGAAGAAAACATTTCTTGAGGAAGGCACTCCTCCCTTCCCCCTCAATGCTCAATGTTATTAATTGCTGTGTAAAATACGAGGAAGTCATTCACAGGAGGAAGTGTTTTCTAACTAGGTAAGTTCAAAAGGGGTTCTTAATTAACACTTTCTTTGTACAGACATGGGTATTCGGTCTAGCTGGGATGGAGTTAAGTTGTATTTGTGGCTAGAAAGGTGTTGATAAGGCACCAGTGTTTTGGCTACTGCTGAGCAATTCTCACAGCATCAAGGCTGTCTCTCCAAAACCAGTTCCCTGCAAAAGGCCAGAAGGCTGGGGGTGGGCAAGAGGTTAAGAGGGGACAGTCATGACAGCTGACTGAGACTGGCCAAAGAGATGTTCCATACTATATGATGTGCACAGCAATAACAGCTAAGGGAGCTGAGGGTTGCAGGGAGGGCATTCAATATTAAGGCATTTGTCTTCCACATGAACCACTGCGAGTGCTGAGGTCCTTCATTCCAGCCAGTGATTGGACATTATCTGCTGATGGGAAGAGGAGGATAAATTCTTTTTGTTTTCCTTTATTTCCATGTGCAGCTTTTGCTTTTCTTTATTAAACTGCCTTTATGTCAATCCATGAGGGTTTTTTTAATCTTGTTTTCTCCCCCCATCATGCAGAGGAGGGAGAGTGATGGAGCAGCTTGGTGGGCATGTGGAAGCCAGTAAGATCAACCCACCACATCATGTAATGTTTGATTTTGCTCTTGTGAGGATTTGCTTTTTCATATTTGAAACTTAAAACTAAGTCATTGCCTCTCATATGATTTTATTTTCCATACGTAAAGCATACAAGTGGACTTTTCTGTTTTCTGGCTTTCGCTTCATATTGCTCATGTTTAAATGCTTTACACTAGGGTTTTGGTATTAACATTTCATTAGGATGATGGTGGAAATTCTAATATTGGTTGTAGCAGTATAGTATGTGATAATCACCAGTACTCTGTAATTCTTAGTCGAGGGCTCAGACATTATTAGAGCTGAAATGTAAGGCAACTAGAAATACAGTTCCAAAGTTGGAAACAAGAACTGTGAAGCTCTCCTGGCTTTATACTGCAGTGAGCTCAGCTGGAGTACACAAGTATTGATCAGCCCAATGTTCTGTGGTACCTACTCAATTAACTCTGTGGTCATATGGTATGTGGCAGTATTAGGAGAGGATGAACTTCCCCCTCTGAATCCTCAGTGCCCCTGTATGTTACCTAAGGTTTCTTTATTCAGAGTGAGAATTAATATGATGACTAGAAACCAAGTCTTGAGTCATCCTTCTTGCTCCATCCATCTATTAGTATTTCCTTTGAAATCTTAAGACACTTCTGGGCTGAGGTACTTCTTGCTCAGCTAGGCAGTTCTCACATGCTGCCAGTTGGGCAGTGAATGCCACCAGCGTTTTGTAATAGCCACAGAAATGTTTCAGTCACCTGCACCTATGTGGCTGCAGAAAAAATGCAACTAAAGGGAATCCAGTGTACTTCATTGAAAAAAAACAATTAATTCCTGGAGAAGTTCAGTTAAAGTAACTTAGCATGAATTCAGATTGAAGTTTAACTAAGCATGAAGGCAATAATTTATTGTTTATTTCACAGCACTAATAAAAAGAAATATAGACATATGTTAGTCTTGAATAATTCCGAGCTAAAATACCCAGATGCCCAGCCGTCAGTAATGAGGTACTTGACTGTGCAGGATTAAAACCAGCACATTTGAAAGTGGGTGAGTCAACTTTATTTGGATTCAGGTTAGAATTTGAGATTATTTCCACTTTAGCCATTGTGTACCAGCAGTAAATCCTTTGCAGCCAGCAGACTATAATGGTAAGAGATGACCTCAAAATAATTTAAGCAGTAGTTTAATGTTCCACTCAATAGTTTAAGGCATATGAGTCTCAATATAATGATCTTGAGGTAAAATAAAGGTTCTTGGCTCAGAAGAGCAGTCACCGGTTCAATTCTCCCGACAGTCAAAAAGTTATGAGGTTACTAATGTCAGTGTAGTGTCTAGTTGAGTTCAGCATGTGATGTACTCCCTTCTATAGGTACCCATGTGTTTCCAAATATGGAGAAAAAGCTTGATATCAGTGGTAATAATTCCAAAAGCCATAATGGACTTAAGTGCAGGGAATAGTGTCTTTTTCATGTCCTGAAGTATAACTGCTTATGTTGATGATGGAAGTGATTTTTTCTTCCCAGCTTTGTGACTTTATTTTCTATGCAGCTTCAGTTTTCTCTCTTTCAAAAGATAACCAACAGTTTACTTTATCCATGGACATCATAGGTTTCTTTTTTCTCCCCTTAAAGTATCTTTATGAATGTGAGACTCAATAAGAACAGTTAAATCCTTCAATATTTCTATTTGCAAAGTACTGGAGAAAACCATGTGTCCATTTTCCACTTTGGTTGCCAACTGGTTTTCCAGTAAATTCAAACAGGAGGCAGACGTCTGATTAAAATGAGTGTCTCACAACAAGCTATGTTTTGTATATTAGTGGCTAAGATGGTCTCCTTTAATTACCGATTGCATATATAATTGTGAATAGTGCTTTCAAAGGGAGATTTCATGCCTTCCATAACGCTGCAGAGATTCTTGTCTCTTGCAAGCAGCCTTTAAAATGGAGCTTTAAGCAGTTTCATTGAATGCTTTCAGGAACTGTGTGATTCACACAACTTCCTTGGCAGCAGCTTAAGTCTGTTCATTCTGCCTTGCTATGGTTTGAGAGAGAGAGGGAGAATGTAGCTGGAGAGCTTATAGTATGCTAACTGTTCACAGTTTCCAGTTGAATTAGCTGTAAAAGACATCTGTGTTCCTGCAGTGTTGGCTAGAAGGTGCCCAGCATTTATGGTACAGCTATTAAGCAGATTGTTTTGGAAGGTATAACTCAATACATTTTCTTAGAACAAAGGAAAAGATTTAATGTTCTATATGGTAAATAAGTTAACCTTCTAAGCAGCTAGCTAAGTCTAGCTCGATACAGAAAAATTTATGCGTGCTCTTTACCATCTTAATGTTGTTTAGCAAAGTTCAAGGCTTGGTCCTGATCAGAGTATAGAAAACAGTTACTTGTTCTTTGAAATATACCATGTTTATCCTGCCTTGTAAAGCAATATGAAAAGATTTAATAATGTTAAAATCATTACTATATCCAGAAAATTATATATAATACTAGGTGACTCAAAGGCTGGTCTTTATGATTCTGTGATTTTTAATGAAACCCTTCATTACAGTTAACATTTAGCAGTCATTTTTAGCAGCCAAGCCTCAGATGTGGGCAACCCCTATTTTGGGGGGGTTGTTCTGCAATAGTCAGGGACAGACCTTCTGCCCCTCCTGATTTATCCCCCAAGTAGGTCCTGGTGTAATTCTTGAGAGGAGAATAATGAACCCAGAGGTTTTATGTTACCACCTTACCAGGAGTCTGGAGTAATTAATCTGAAACAGGTGTATTCTCTGTTTTGTTGCTGGGGCAAAATCCAGCTCATTGTACTGACTCCATTCAGCTTTGAGAGCTGCTAAAGAACTTTCAACATATATTTTCATTACTTAGAAGCAGTCGATACATCAGATGTAAAGTATGTGATATGTGGGAATTAAAAATGGAGAAAACATGGAAGCAGAAGGAAGGTGTTTGCACATCTGTAACCCTTGCAAGCAGGTATCGTACACCAGTGACATCTGTACAGCAGTCCCAGCTTTTCAGAATAAAAGAGAAAAAAGCCATACACCGTCATTTTCCATGTAAACACCAAGTCTGACCTTTAGTTTTGCCATTTGTTTTAGTGGTTGCTTTGGCAACTAATAAATAGTTTGTGCTAAGTGTTTTAGCAGCCAATCAGTCTGTGGAAATGAGAATTGTCTAATCCTTCTGCAAGTGCTTGCTTATTGCTTTGTGTGCACAGTGTCTGCTTTTCTTACGCTGCACTTAAGGTAGAAATGGAAGAACATGAGTTTTCTTCACAAAAGTTTACAGCCCATCCAGAAAACTTCACTCTTTAGTTTCAAACTTGCACTCTTTCCCAATCTCTTCCTCTGTGATACTTTCCCTGCAATTTTTTACAACTCCATTGAGTATTTTTGAAAGAAATTAATACCAGACAAACGTGTGGGATTCACATGTTATTATCAGCCACTAAATCCAGCCAGAATTAGTGTGCTGTGGGATTTTTTTTTGATTAACAGACCAAAGCCTCACAAAAACCGTAGCACATTTTGTCAAAGCAGATACAGAGTTTTCAGGAAGAGAATGATCATGCTCAGCTTTTCACTTTATCACTCTCTTATTTTCTGTGACTTCCTTACCAAAGACATCTCTCAAATGTCTTGGTTTACTGATGCTAATTTTAACTATGAGGCTTTTAACTCCCCCAGAACGTTAGAAATGTATAAAACTGCCTGAGGACAAGAGGCCTTCCTGCTCTGTGGTTTGTTGGGGATTTTTGGAGGGTGGGGGGAATTGTCTCTTTCTTCAGAGCAGTCACCTGAAATAATTTTTGCACAAATCTGTTTTTTTGATGGTTGGCTAATGTATTTTGTTGAAGCCAAACTTGAGCATTTTCTTTGCAGCTATGCTCTCCCAATGGGTATGTCTTTACTTGCAATGTGGATGCGCACTACCCTGCAGATCAGCTGCAAGAAATTCAATTTTAGCTGAAGTGTAAGTTAGGGTTTTGCACATTCCACTGGTGCAGTATCAGTAACACAAATGCTGGCAATTAGAGATTCCATAAATGCATAAAAGGGAAGAAAAAATATAAGTTCATATACTCATGTAATTGATAGTTCTCTTTGTCGTAATATGTAATGTCTGTCAATAACAACGGCTGACACACATCACTGTTTGTTCCCTCACTGCAAACCAGGCTTTTGGAACTAACCTTTAAATTAGTCTATTTTGTTAATCCAAATTTGAACATAAAGCAAAGACTACGTCAAAGAAGGATCACACTGTGGCCTCTGCCAGACTGTTCTTGTTACAGATGTGAGGATATATACAGAAATAGTAAGGCTTATAAAGGAATATCTTCTTAAAAATTGCCTAATAAGTGTATTCTGGAGTCTTGTAAACATAAAATAGGTTCTAAAAATTAGAGCCTGGCAGTAAAGCGAAGCAAGGGAATACAGCATACTGCAGGTCTCGCTCAGTCTCTCATTTTTTGTTCACTTGTTTAAGAACTTTGGGATGGGAGGTCACTTGCACAAGAAGTATCAATTAAGTTTGAGAAAGGAAAGAAATGTCCATGCTATGACTTTCTTGGATTATTTATTAAAGAAGTTTGTAATTAGGCTTCTTTAAGCTGCTTGTTTAAAAAAGCAAACCTGCACATTTCACCTGATAATCCACTAAAGGCTTTAATAAAGGAAAGACCCTTGAGAAGTAGAAGGGAATTGAGGAAACAGAACAAGCTGCAGCTGGTTGAGTGGAAGATAGAAATTAAATGGAGAATGATTTGAAGAAAAATGTAAACAGGAGGATGTTCTTTACATACAAGTAGAAGGCACTTGGAAAAATTGTGGTTCATCTGCACTGCCAGTTAAAGAAAAACAGAGCAGGAAAGGACAGTGCAGTAAAGCCAGGCAGATTCTGGTATCTACTGAATGTTTTCCTAGATTTAATGTACTCTTCTTAGATGCAGAATTGAAAAGCGAATGAGGATTTGTGGAAGGTTAAAAATATAAAGTCTGAAATGAAACGGTGAATTAATCTTTTTCTTCTTATGGTATTTCTAGAATTAGAAATTCTTGATTGCCAAAGTATTCTATACCAGGGATTGTCCTTAGGGTAAAAACCAATCCTGCACTGCAAAATATGGTTTCCAAATTGCTTTTTATAAAGGTATCTGTACCTTTTGCTGTTACATAGCGTAGAGGTGGAGATTAGAGTAGGACACTTTATTACAGCAACAGGGGTCACGTGGCAGAAACACAAAACCTTATTTATGTTCCCCTTCCTCCCCAGGCAGGGTATGAGAAATAGTTCATGGTCCTTTTGAAACAAACAGAAAATAATAAAATAATTAGGAAAAGAGTACTTTCACTGAATAACCAAAATCATGGTCCTGACCTCTGCAGCAAAAGGCTTTTGCACACTGCTTCCAGAGAGAGCAGGCAGGCTCCAATTTTGCTGAGCAAAACCACCTTTCTTTTCTTTTCTTGAGGGGAGTAAGGGGTTGACTTCTGGAGGACTTGGGGGAGCATGGGGAGGTGCAGCTAAAGACTCTTGATTCTTGTTCTTAGTTTGCCCTTGTCTGAGAAACATCCAGAACAAGCATGTGCTTGCATTTTGTATGCATTCATAGGCTTTAGTTGAATTGTAAAGCAGTACTCTAAACATGAAACTATGCTTTTACAATAGCCATCATTCCAGATTTATTTGTTTTGCATCATTCTTGATTCTGTGCACAAAATTCTTGGTAAGTTCCTTATTGTGTGTTTTGTAAGTAGGTCTTTCTGTTTGAAAGTTTTAATTATCACCCACTGACTTTGGTTACAATGGCAACAGAACAGTAAAACTTTACAGCGAAGATTTAACTAGAGAGTCTGTGGCTTGGAATGCCTTTATTAAGTTTTAGAAACAGAGCTGGTAAGGATCAGTCTTACTTCTTAGCTGCTCACCAAAATATAGTAAAAACTTGAGACTGTTTTACCCTCCTGAAAATCACTGTTTTTCAGCATATAATATGCATCTCATGCTCAGTTTTTTCTTTGGGTGCCTTGTATTGGTTTATTGATAGGTTTTAGTGGGGAAAAATTGTGAACTGTAACTCCTTCACCCTGTTGCTTTTTATAAAAGCTCTGGAGACTGTAAATGTTCACATGTTCTACTGGAGGATTGCAAAAGTAACATTCATTTATAACATTTGAAGGATTATTCATGGAAAAATTATGCAAAGGAAAAAACAGTGAGATCCTTTGGGATATGTGTAAACTTTTCCAAATGTTCCTGCCACAGATCTCTGAACAGCACTCAGCTCACTCTGATGAAGTTGTCTCACGTTCCCTAACGCAAACAAATCTTTAATAATGTTTTAATATTTTTATACATTATTTTTGTGCATGTCAGCATAGTCTTGAAAATGATGCTGAGAAATAATGAAAACCAAACTAACCCTTGTTCATGCCAGCTGACTGGAAAATCCTGCTAAGAGTGCTTTGTCTCCATGAAAGGCAAAATAACAGAATAGCAATCATGGTAACAGTATGCACTAGGAGTGGAGCCAGGAGAGCGAAGAGGAGAGTTAGCAGTAGCAGATGACTTCACTTATTGGAAAAAAAGGGGCAAAATAACTCAATCTCAAATGAATTTAAATATTGGAATTCTGTTATCAGCAGTATCAAGCATAGCTTCCCCAGCTAATTGCTCAGCAGTCTGGTATGTCCATAAGTATCTCACCACTTACCCTCTTTGGCATCCTTCTTGGCACAGGCTTTCTTATCTCTTACCCCTTTACAGAAATTAGGTCATCTCCCCTGAGCCCCATAACTCATGCTGACACCCTCTGCACCCCAGGCTTCTTGCTGAACTGAGTGTACCCTGCAGCACAGGTCCTGTCTAACAAGAGCTCTGAACTTCACAGTTCTTCATGGACATAGAATCATAGAATCGTTTGGGTTGGAAAGGACCTTAAGATCATCTAGTTCCAACCCCCCCGGCATAAGCAGGGACACCGACATCTGACGGTAGTGCAGATGCAAAAAGACTTTGTAAAGGTTCTAAGCTCAGATTCCTTTTCCCTTAGTATAGGCTTAACAGAGCCAAACCGGCGTATTCTGTTCTCTTGCTTTGGAGATGTGGAAGACACTGAACTACATACAAAATGGCCACTCCAGACAGAGTAATACCAGCATCGCTGGTATTTCTGTCTTTATCTTACCCCACAAAGCACTCTGTTTCCTGCCATTGTTATCTTCGTTAAAGACACGTAACTAGGAATTAGAGTAAGTCTATTACCTTCTTTCACAGGACTGATGCAAGCAATTGTAATCACGATGTATCACAAGCCAGGCTGGAACTGTTGGCTTAAGTTGAAAGGCTCCAATACCTATTCCCACAAATTCTGTCAGCCTTGACACATGTCACCTCAGCCAGGCAGAATTTTAACCTGAACTGAAGTCTGAACCTGTAATCTTACTGTCCGAGATACACAGATATGCTGTTTTTAATAGACATCAAATTAATCAGACAGTCCTACTGCTTTCAGCTCTGTGACTTTCCACGGTGACAAACCTTTAAACTATTATGTATTAGAAAATGTAACAGTTATTTTTACATGTGGCATGTCTGTGTGAAAAAGCACTGCACCATACTGGTACTCATTTAGGGCTGTGCCTTGAGATTGCTACTCTTTCACAGGCTGTACTTTCAACAGTTTGTTAAACATAATGTTTCAGTAGCTCTCTGTGAACTATGTCATCCACTTAGAAGAACTTAATATAAATCAGGATTTAATACTGGCACCAGAGAGACAGAGCTGAATGACACAACAGGAAGCAATAGAAAACTGAACAAATCTTGCAGCCAAATTAAGGGACAAGCAGTGATTTAATGTGTTGCAAGGTGTGATGGTAACTTTAAAGTGGCCACATTAACACTGAAGTTTATGCTGAGTTTCAGACTAAACTCTTGCTGATACGTGCTCGTAATTTTCAGAAAGACTGTTTCAGCTGCCACTGTCTTCATCCTGGGTCTCAGTTCCAATATATTTTAAACTTCTTAGCAGGTAGTAAACACCTCAGTAGTCCTAAGTATTTTCCTGTTCACAAGTTGAAAAATATCTGATGGAAAGGCACTGCTTTTTATATTCTAACTTGTGCTTTGCCTCCTCCATACCAGAAGAGGAAGATGAACCCTATTTTCTCTTGAGAAAAAGCTTCCAGTATTGTCTTACAGCCCTAATCCAACAAAATGTTAGGGTTTGAAAATGAAGCAGAGAACTGTACTCAGCCCTCTTCCAAACTGCCAGGCGTATGGTTCTGGTTGAGTCTCTGGACCAAGTAATGATTTTTAAACTGCCTTTGGCCTTTTAAGCATAAGACCTTCTCCACAGCCTCATATGCCAGTGACTCATGCTACTGCTGTCATGTTTCACAAATTCTCTACTGTGTTATGGAAGCAAAGACAAGCAGGCAAAAATGCTGTCCTGTAAAGATGGGATATAGGAATAAGTTAGAAAACAGGATTACAAACTATTGTTCTCCCACTAAATCAATGATCTTATGTATGATACTACTGAAAGTTCCTCTAATGAACCCCTTTCCCCTCTCTGTTGCTAGAAGCATTTTACTCTTTCTGCTTGTCTTGAGGCTCCTTTCATTGTTAATTAAACAGCACAATGAATGATTTGCTCAAATCTGCAGAACACTGTGCGGATGAGATTTTTCTCCTTCCTGTTAGGGAGAAACCTTTGCAGTTCTTCAGAGTAATGACCCAGTTCATAGTGGAATTCCTGAGTCTAGGCTGTGTGGAAATAAAAATGGAAGTAGTGTGGAATTAAGTCCCATGTTTCATGCAACTTGATCTAAGTTTGTATTATTTTTTGCCTCTTATTGGGGCAGACTCATTACTGGTTCTTCCATTTCTTTTTGTGTTTCATGAATCCTCAGTTCAAGGCAGAAGAGATAGATTAATAACTTCTGTGTGTGGGGAGAGATGGCATGGCCTATATAACAGGTAGAATTAGAGAGTATCTCCAGTTGGAAGGAACCCATAAGGATCTTTGAATCCTTGCTTCTTGCAGGACTACCTAAAACTAAATTCTATTACTAAGAGTGTTGTCCAGATGCTTCTTATACTCTGACATGTTATGTGCCGTGACCACTTCCCTGGGGAGCCTGTTCCAGTGACCAACCACTGTCTCAGAACCAGGTGGCCTGATTTGAGGCCAGACATTTTATAAGGATTTTGATGATAGTTGTATGTGGGTTTTCAGATCACAAAGTTCCTGTCTGTGTTGACCTCTTAATGGGTGGTTTTAGGTTAGAGGCCAGAAGCTGACTAAGCTGAGGTCACTGAAGCCTCCAAGACGTGGTTCCTGTAACACAGGGGGAAATCTGTTTTGCTGTTACCTGAGCTGTACCAAGTCTGGAGACAGATATGGGGCAAATGGCCAGTTCATGACTGTTATTGCCACTTCTTTCACAAGCACCAATGCCACAACTAAATGTTTAAAAGTGAAGTCTCAGCTGTTTATTGTGAAGCTAAGAATAACCTTGCATTGACTGAGGATGATAGGCCATGTTGTTCTTCACTGTACTGCAACGTTCACTGCCAGCCTTTTGCAAACAGCGTCAAGGAACTGGAACAGGGAACAGCTTGTCCGTGTTTTCCATGAGGCCTCATAAAGTCTGTAAAATGAGAGAAAGAATAATTGCAGTGAGACATCTCTAGAGCTCACAGATGATTGAGAAGTAATGCATCTGTCTGGCCCTTAGATACATGAAAAGCCCCTGCTTTCTCTTACATGCTCAAGCTGTGAGTCAGTATGAGCAGATTGTTTACAGTTTATTCACAACATGGAGTTGTGAACAAAATTCAAACCATGTGTGAGCATTCCTGCTCACACCCGAAGTACAAACTGACTTTATGGCTCTGCATATTACATTTTGGCACATCCAGCTGTTGTAAGGGTGCCAGGACTTTTTGTAGGAGTTCATTGTTAAAAGTATGTGCAAAGCTGTTTTAAAAATTACTTCCAGAGAGCTCAAGATTATAGAGATGAATTCATAGGAGGAATGGATGGTGTAACCCTAATGCGCAACAACCAGTTCAGAAATGGTGCCTTCTGGTTATCTGTAACAATTCATTTTAATCAGTAGCTGAACACACCAGCCCATGAGATTTCTGGGGTTTGCATCTGTTCAGTGTTAAATGGTGTCATCTAGGTCCATCTGATGTGTCGGCAATTATGAAATTTGGCAGGAGACCCACGTGTCCTGATGCTTCAGTGTCAGCGAGTCTACCTACACCTCCTGTACCAAGGCACAGGAAGAGCCACAGCCTGGGAAACAAGTGGGTATTCTGGGCTGGCTCATGCTCAGGCCATTGCATGCATCACAAGGGTTTAAGCTAGCAGCAGTGTTTGAGAACACTCTGGTATTTGTCTCTTCCATTTCATGTATTTCAAGGGTGCTTCAGGCTTTTCTGTGTATTCTCTAGGTTTTCTCTTGACACTTTGTTGTTTTTACTGACTCTGCTCTCTGCTAGTGCCAGACATCGGCACTACTTGAAAGCTGTGTATCCACTTTGTCTGTGGATCCCTGGTGTGCATAACTGCTTGGGTTTTTTCTTTTGTTCAAACATCTGGCTAATACATCTAGGAAATCCTACTAGCTTCTTTGCACACTTCTTCAGGAAAGCTGTGACCTTTTGTACTGTTTTACCTGGGTAATCTGGATTAGAAACATTTTTGTGTACCATGTGCCCAGCTCAGTAAGAGCACTGCCTCCCCAGTTAAGGTTTCTGCATCTACCAAATTTCATAATTAATGGGTTGGGGAAGAAGTTCCTGTGACTTGTCCAAGGTCACAGAGTGTTGATGTGTTAGCTCAGCTTAGTGTGAAAGACCACTAAACAGTGGCTTATCTGGGGTCTGCTTTTTCCTGGTTTTCTACCTTTGCCCTCACCCAGGGTGTTCAGGTTTTATATGGAGAGGAGTCAAAGGACTTAAAACTTCCCCATCTGCAGAGATTTCATAATTGTTACTTACAAAGACCACTAAAATCTGAAACTTGTTTTGGTGGTCAAGAAGCAGATGTACAGCAGAGAAGTGTGAGCAGTACGTTTAATTGCCTGCTATTTCATAGCCTGTTGATAAGGCACAGTCTGAGTGGAAATATCAGGATCCAAGAGCTGCGATTAGATGACATAAGAGGGGTTTTGAATTCTTCTCTTTCCAATTTTCCAGCATGATGTGTCAGTTCAGTGTAGTGGAGAGCAAAAGCGCCACCTTCCCGACGGAGAAGCCGCGGCACCTCCTGGATGACAGCGTCCTGGAGTCCCACAGTCCAGCCCGCGGCCAAGCGCCCAACTCGCATTTCACCAATGGCCTGTCCATAGGTAGAGTCTGGGGAGGGGGGGACGGACGACTGACATTCCTGCTTTTCTGTCCTAGGGCTCTGGAAACTCAGAGAGATACCCAGGAGTAGGAAATCAGGAATATCGTTAGCTCCTGTGCAAAGACTGATCTCTTTCATGAAAGAAAGTAGATCAGGGCGCCTATCCAGAGAGACATGAAGGAAGATTTTCTTTGTGTGTGCTCTGTATCTGACACAATGTTTGTCAGCTTTCAGCAGGGGGGAAAAAAAAAGAGCCACTGAAAAGTGGATTTAGATTTTGAGTGCTCCCTTTTTACAAAGAAAAATTTTAACAGTAGGTTTTAGAATATTGGGGAAGAGTTCAGCTGTGCTGAGACTTCAAAAGAAACAGAAAAGGAACTTGTGAAAGAGGATGGTGACAATTATGGTATTATGATTAATAAAATAATAACAAAGTGATCAAGAATCTAAGTTCTAAAGAGAAAGGCACCTTTTAAGTGGCTTGGGCTCTTTCTGGAATAGGAAATAGATTCTGAAGGATAGCAGGTAACTTAGAATCATAGAATAGTTAGGGTTGGAAAGGACCTTAAGATCATCCAGTTC
>JBAFWW010061608.1:0-12864 GCA_036873685.1 Agapornis canus | reverse complement strand
TTTAAACTGGTTTTTCTATTTTCTTTCATAAAAGTACTACTGTGATTCATCAGGATCTATATAAAATCAAGCATTTATCAGGTCTAAATTTCAACAGTGCAACATAATGCAACTCAATACAGAGTTGTACAGAATTTGCACCATCACATTTGTCCTCTTCTGGGCATTCACTCTAAAAAAACAACAAATCACAAAATCTGTCACTAGCTGAACTGGTATAAAGGTTTAGGAGTTTTTATTTCAATACCTTAAGTTTCTATTTCTTTAATGAACATCATTGAGCTTGAAAACACTGTGCATCTTTGGAAGAAAGGTAGCACATGCAGCTCAAAATGGCTGCAAAAAGCTCCTACACTCTTGGAGGCAAGGATTCCCATAGTAGCAGCAATTGCTTTTAGCTCTGGGCTAGGTGCTAAGCAAGCAGATATATACTGCTCAGGAAATACACACCGACTTCTTTGAAGTAACCTCTCTGCTAATAGTTTACTTACAATAATTTGGAAACTGTTTCTCAGGGGTTGTTAAGTGCTTGTTTGGAGAAAGGCGCAGGCTCCCTTTACCCCCATTTAACTAAATGCAAATCAGCTCTGAGCTGAATTGAAAGCTGTGTAGACAGAATACTTTAACTTGGGCCCTCTGCTATGCTTACGGATTTACTCTATTAGTTTGTAGTACAGGCAGAGTAAGCTCACATCTGCCTGCATCAGACATACTGATTGCAGGAAGGAATAAGCAACTAAGAGGAAGTGGGAATCTAACAGTCTTTATTAATCTGTGCTTTAACTCCCAACTGTAAAGCTTGTATAACTTAATTTTTAGGATAACCAAATCTGTCATGTGCTTACATTGAGAGTTTAAATACAGAGCAATATGTAACTACTCTGATCCTCATAAAAAGCTAGCTTTGCTTCACTTCTAGATATTTTCTACTTTCATGATAACTTTTAACAGAAAATTGGGCAGCTTCAAATAACTAAGATGGGATAAATGTGCTTCTCATTTTTACGAGTCCTGAGGAACTGTAAAAGTACAATAGCTGCCCTCTGTTCACCATACCATGAGGTTCAGGGAGTTCCAACTGGAACGGTATTTACTGTTTTCCACCAAACCACAGGAAAGTCTCAACTGAAAATAAGAACTCAGTATCTGAACACTTGTTTCTCTTTTACTCTTAAACTTAAAAGAGAATGGAAAAGCTGAGATTAGAATGACTCTCTCCACAGAACTAATATCATGCAGCATCCTTTCATCTCAGAACTCCATAAAGTAAAAAGAATTTAAAATAGTACACATTTAAAGAACTTTGAAGATTCACTATAGTCCTATGCAAAACATATACAGCTATTTACACTGTCAAAAACAACAAAAAAAACAACACCCTAGCATTAGCCAAAAAAGAAAAAAAAATAGGCCATGACTATAATTCCATGTTACTTTTAAGCATGTCAACCTACTTAGAGGCCTATCTAGTTTATTTGAATAAAATTTCTCATACCTTACTGGGTAGGACATCCATTCCATAACAAGAAATTACTTTTGCCTTTCGAGCTGGAAGCTAGGAGATTCATCGAAAGTTAAGTCATCTCCTAGACCAGAAATAAACGACCAAAAACAATGCTTACATGTCATACAAATGGAACTTTTGAGAACAGATAAAAGCCCAGGATCAGCACTTTCAGGTCTTGGAGTTTAAGTGTAGTAGGACTAACACTTAAGTCTTGCCTTCTAATCCAGGAAAAAAAACCCACAGTTAAAAGATTCTCTCATTTAAAATAGTAGAAGCATCTATGGCTTTTTGCTGAGCAGCTGAGTGTATGCTGCCCTATAACAAATTCAGAGGGATTCCCACTTTGTTCTGTCTCCAGTCTCTGTGCTATAGCTGTTGACCTGTAAAGTGGGGTAACTTGAAAATGATTTTTGATACAAGAGACCTGCACAGGACAGTGACGTATCACTGTGAAGAAGAATTATTAATGGACACAGGTAAACTTTGAATTCTTTACTTGAAAAAGAGGTTACAACTAGTACAGCTTCAAAACGCCTGTATATACATCTGCTACTGAATTACATAAATACTGTTATTCCACCCAAGCTCACTCAAAAAGTGTTAAGTGTCTGTAGCAACATTTGCCAATAAATTTTTCCTTAAGAATATTCATTTTCTAGCACAACCAATAAAACAATTGGAAGACAGAGTAAGTAGATTTCTTAAAAAATCAAATTAAATGCTTAATGAAAATAGTACATAAGATTACCACATGAAAAAATTAAGTCGGTTACAGACATACTCTGCCACCTATATGAGGTTGCATTAATTGGACCACCTAAGACCCTACATGCTAAGAATGGCAGATAATACAGCTTTCAATTCTTTGGATGGCTATTTCAGCACTTGAAGAAATTATGTACAACTATTACTGATGGACAGTGATTAACAAGAGAAGTGAATAGGTGAAACAGCCCAGGTACTGCCTTTTAATCAAGTCAGTAGCCTACCTGGTATATCATGAAGCATATCTGTCTTAGGCTAAATTTTTTGTTCGTATTAAAGTATTACAAAATAGTACTTTTCACTTTTGTACACCCCACTGTGAACTAAAAAATTATTAAAAGATCTAAAATGTGTAACATATATGTCCAGCTCTTAAATTCAATCAACTCTTAGAAAACATTAGAAATATTTTATACTGAATGTTTCAATAAGAAACATCTGTTGGGATGGCTCAAATTTGAAAGTTACTTGTTTCCTTGTGTTTGATACTGTACATTTTGCAAAAAGTTTCACAGCCTGCACCTTCTTGGCATGCCAATAATAAAAATGTTTGATGATTTCTGATAATCAGAATGTTCTTTCTTCTGGGTCCTTTTCTTCTCAAGATTGCAACATTCAGGCCTGCAATAAAGCTATGGTTGAGTTTTCTGACCAAAAAAATGTCATTGATTTGCAGGAAGATTAACTGAGCCAAGGCAATTCTGTGTTTGCTAAGGGGCAAAACTACTACCCTTGCAGCCTAGCTAGAAATGTATCTGTTTTCACTGGCTTCCATATTTTATCTTAAAACCCTCTGATTTTAGTGGACGCAATGAAAGATGTTCCCTACACAGTTTGTTGTAGAGAATAGACTTTGTTTATAGAAATAAGCAAGCAAAAACTTGGAGACTCAAACTGAAATAGAAAGAACATTCTCATTTTTGAGCTATTTTCCAAAGCCAGCATGCAAATAAATACTCATCAATGAGATTGAACTGTGAAAGTGCAGCAGTTATACAAAGCATGTTTTCAAAATATCTTTATGTAGATTTTGTTTAAGAATATAGGTGGATTCAGGATCAACCCTAAGAAATCCTTCTTAATGCTTTGAGTGCTGAACAGACACTCAAAATTGTGACATAAATACAGTTGATATTTTAGTATGGTATGAGATATAGTAACAAAATCAAGTATTTATTCTAGTAATTTTGCCTACTGGATTTTATGGAAAATTGTGCATAACTTACTGTGGTGTTGCACCTAGTTACAATGATCCATGGGAGGAATACTTGTACATATATTCATATATACATATAACTATACCAGCTGCAGAAGTTCATCCACATTAGGAGGTGAATTACACAATAGGAAAACTTGTCTCTTTGAAGATTTTCAAACAACAGCATGATGTTTAAAAGATGGTGAAATGCCAAAAATTTATCATCTTATTGGCAAGATAGCCATGCAAATATAACATATACACTAGAATTCTTGCTGTGACTAGCTTCATACTTTGTTAGAAAACAAATAGAACTTTGCATACAGTTTCTAAATTAAATTTTAATATGAAACTGATCTTGACTAACTTAATGCCTGTGCTAATAACATCATTACTGAGCTAAAATGTTGTGCCTGGTACATAGCAAGAAACAGCCAAATTAAGTCAAATTAACTTCAGTGCACAAAACTGGAAGTGTGCTGAAATTTAGAACAAGGCTGGCAGCCTGTAATTAAATTAATAAATTAAACCAAGTTCTGTCACAATCACTTTTCTTTTGAAAGAGTAATATTAAGCAAAATGACTAAAACCAAAAAGAATAAATATTCCCTTTGGTTTGAATTATGGGGCTTATAACTTAATCACTTTATAAGGAAGAAGGAAATGTCAGGCAGAAAGAGAGTGATGACCTTTAACTAACCTGTTCTAATTCTTTCAAAATAGTTGAGAAATGTAACACTAATTAGCCTCTCTTCAGAGGTATCTGTGTTCATACTCAGATTTTTTTTCTATACTTGCACATGAAGTTTAGTCTTCTTTGTGGATTTTTAAAGTCTTCCTTATTTTGTATGAGTTTCAAACTAAGTGAGCTAAATTCAGCTATACATTGAATGACAGATTTGAATTTAATGTTTAGATTTAGAACAACAGAAATTATAAAATATTAGTCTTCAGTGTATTCTGATATTTCTCAAAGCAGAACAGTTGCTAATATGCAGTGACAGCTTTCATAACTTGAGGACGCCATCTTGAAAGAATGCAATTGCACAAACTAGAGTTCTGCAAAACTATATGTGTTTTAGGCAACTCAGGAGTAGAGTGGAATAAGAAATGTTGCTTAATAACTGAGAGTATTTTTTAGGAGAACTACACAGAAGACAATCAGGGACAATCAGGATGTGATATGCCATGGAATTCAGAATTAAGAACATATCTTTTAGGAGGTTTTAAGAAGGCAGGCTGCTCATTAGTTTGAAAAGAAGCTTGCCTGACAATTGTTGAAGACTGCCAGAGATTTCCTCTGCAGGAGGCTGTACAGTGTAACCACTATTACACTGGTAAGTCTGGTAAATGGGAGCTAAAGATGTGACCTGATGACCCCAGGAAGGGGTCTTTGAGAGGATGAACAAAATTAATGTGTTTCTGCTTTTTGTCTTTCAGATTCAGATCAAGTTTGGAGAGTGTTAGCTCTTGTGCTGAGCCTAGAACAGGAAACAGGCAAAACATGTTTACTAGATTTTAAAATGTTCACTACATGTCCCTTGAAAGTGAAATTAATGTTAAGTGAGGCCCCAAAAAGGAGATGGCTTTTATACCAGATACTCTGCTTAGCTTCTTTCATATTCTCAGAGCAAACGTCCTTCAGATGTGGTGCAAGGTCAAAGACCCATTAGTAGGCTGTTTACTACTATGGGTACTTAAGAGAGAGATGCAGTGATGCCATACTGAGATGTGAAATGGTCCTATTTGGGGTGTGGATTTCCACACTTCCACTCAGTGTGAAAAAAGGTGAGGGTTCAGGACATAGCTCCACTGCAGAGGAAGGCACAGGTTTTATCTATTCTTCTAAAACTGCAAAAGGCTCATTGAAGTGCAGAAGAACCACTGGAGTGCACTGAATGTCTTTTTCCTCACAAATAATTCAGAAAAGAAAATTTTTCCTTCATCTAAGATAGACACCCCAAAAGAAAAATCAATTTAGCAAGCAAGAATAGACAGCTAATGCTTTTCAATGTTAAGAAAATCATTTGAAGTGGAGAACCATTATGTTTTGTATGAAGAAACTTCCTCTCTTTGAGAGGTATTTTAGGAAGCTGGAGCATACAAATGGTCACAAACTACAAAATCTGGCCTTTCAAATCTGAAAAATTGCTTCCTAATATATCCATAGTATATTCAAAAGGTGTAAAACGTACTGACAAAATTAAATTTCTTACTTACAATGATATATTGATTGCTTTTCATACTGGCCTTTGGATTCATTATTTTCATTTGTGTAAGTTATTTCCTAGAGATATCAACTGTGCTGTATATTCTTTTTCATCCTCTACACAGCAGATGTTATATTTAATCTCCTCCACCACAAGCATCTCTAGGCTTTACTAGATGCTTTTATGCAACTTTTTCCTAAACATTTAGGAATTATAACTTCAAAACTCCGCTTCTAACAGGGAAGCTCTACAGCAATGAGTGTTTACATCCTTCATTCCAATGTAGAGCCCCAGTGATGGCAAATGTGACAAACTACATGCTTAAATCAAGGTGCAGTGAGAATACTTGTGAATTACTTTCCAAAGCATAAAAATCCATCAATTTTAAAGTGTTGATCTTGTCTGAGTCCGGTCTGTCTGACAAACATCAGATTAAACAGTCCTAGGAAAGCACACCTGAGTTTGAACATATGTCAATATCTTCACAGAATCACTTATGCTGGAAAAGACCTAAGATCATTGAGTCCAACAATAAACAGAAAACTACAAAGTCTGTTACTAAACCACATCTCTAAGCACCACATCTACAATTCAAAATATCTCCACAGATGGTTGTGTCACACTCTTCTATATTATTCTACTTGTACATGATAGGTGATAATGATACTTATCATCACAATCATAAGCTTCACTACAACAGTTGGCTTTCTGCCTTTTGGTACTGTAATAAGATAGGTTTTATCTATTAACCAGCCTTAGTTCACTAGTCTATCCTAAAATATTTTAAAACTGTGAGAACGGTGCCAATGACAGTGCAACTACTATCAAAGGGAATAACTACAACAATCCTCAAGGGGCTGCTTGACCTTGAAGAGCCCAGTTCTCTGAACTACCTATTCAGAAATTGCCCATACTTAACTTTTTAGAAGCTTAATAACCTTTAAACTGCTTAGCAATTGGCAATACTTCTGCTTCAGAAAATCTAGGGTTGAAAAAATAAACCAAAAATCAACTTTTGCAAGGATTTTTGTACTTAAAGAGAGAGAATTAATCTTTTAAAAATAAGGTTCTTCCTTTGATGGATAATATTACCCCCTTAAAACTGAAAATTTACAGGAAAATAAAATGCAAGGCTCATGTATAACCTTCTTGCTTTCCTCTCCCTCAAATCCCCACCCCTAGAAGAACTGAGCATTTTGGAACTCTGAACTTCCTCAGCATCAATTTCAGTTGCACCAGAACTTTTACACTGAAATTGAAACTAAATAAAATGTTTAAATAACATAAGTAGCAGCTATTAGGCTATTTTACATTTACTATTACAGCGAGAGCAAATCCTCCCCAAATCTTTCAAAATACGCAGCTCACATCAGAGAGGAAATTCTAAATAAAAATTAAGGTTCAAGTCAAATTGAACATTTAAACATTTCTACTGACACTGACTTACACTGTGATTTTTGTTAACTCATTTTATTCTTCCATATATCTTCTGAAAGCCACTAACTAAATATTCATGAGGTACAAAAATGAAAGCATGATCATAGTCTTCACACACTTCCTGCTAAGTTTAGCTTGATGTGTTCTCTGAAAATTTGCTGCTTGGCACTGTAGAAAGCCTAAAACTTCCAGGCTACCTTAGCTGTTAATTCTCCTGCTTTTCAAGTGTCTAAATTGTCATATGCAGAGTTTCTTTTCATTAACTGAAATAGCTCCATAGTACTCAAACATGTTCTTTTTATAATGTGTTGCTTAGAACACTGTCTCTGAAAGGAGTATATTTGCTTACAGATTTTTGAAAGCTGAGCCAGTTTTAGATGTCTGCATCTCTAGTATACATATGTCCTCGCTTTCATTCTAGAGATGTGTGTTGGAAATAAAGCCCAGATCACACATGTGATAAAAAAGGAACCTTTTTTTTTTTTTTAAATTTAGCCTTCAGTGGAGTCTGGAACAACTGTTTCACATAAACTAGGTGTCTCAGCAGCTATATTTAAGTTAGATGTAGTAGCTGATGGGCATTAAACCAGCTACACAAATGGATTCAGGATCTCACCAAAGCATATTTAACACTCAGGATAAAAGTTGGATTGATAGCCCTGGAAACAACAACTTATTTTTTCCACAGAACAGGATAATGGCAACAGATGCATGCAGTATTCACATGGACATGAGAGGAATCACTTATTGTGAAATATAATTTCACTTTAACTCTAATTTAAACCTCACCATTATGCTAAGCCGCAGGCAGAAAAGTTAGGCTGTTGTGATACAAGCAAGGTAGGGAAGCATAGATTCCAGAAGGAACAATCTACATGGAAAGATTAGCAATTGATGTTTTAATCTGGCCTTTAGCCCTGAAACTCCAACTGAAGGAATCTATAGACAGCCTTGTGCAAGATATAATCTTTCCTTAAATGTCAATGTAAGGTAACAGATATATAGGAATATTTTCAGAACAGAAAAATAAGGAAAGCTTTTGGGACTTATCATAAACTTTAGTTTGAAATTTAAAGAAAGTGATTATTCAGTGCAATTAGTCTTTTGCTTCTACTGAAGGGACTGAGGAGGCTTCTAACTTTTGAGTTTTCATGATTTCTGAGCATAGATTCTGAGTCTACTAGCTAGTTATTATAAATCTGGGAGATTTATGCTACAAAGACATGCATATTCTGTTCTGTTAAAACCGTTCTATTTTTAGATCCAAGACAGTTATCTGGAGAGGCAAATAATTACTAGTTCAAAAAATCCTTATATTTCATGCTGCCTCCTGTATTTTGAGTTTCTTTTTGAAATTATTTAAATGAATAAAAAATCAGTTATCTATGTTATAATTTGTGAAAGTTATGAAGAATAAATAATGCTGGATATTTTATTTTATTTAGCATATAATGCCTTTAAAGGTTCAAGTAAGCTGTCATGGAAACTGTTTCACAAGGTGTCTTGGAATAATTCTAAAATAGGCTTTATCAGAGTTTTATCTCAGAACCCTAAATTAATACTATTAAGAAAGAACAGCTTAAATCCTTTCAAGGCTGTGGCATCCACTACACAAACATTAAAGCTATCTAATTTGTAAAATCAGACTCTGATTTACAGCAAGCCCGGCATAAACTGATCTCTCTTGATGACCTGCTGAAATTAAGCCTATTACTTCAGCTTCAGCAGTTAAATAAGATACCATTCACTGCTGATATAAATAAAAAGCACAGCAGAGAAGTCTTAGTAGAGATCCTTAGATTTTTAAGCGCTCATTACTCCAGGGGCTATCAGTTTAAACAGATTTCTTCATCATTTTCCTTTTATCTTTAAACACCAGGAAAATTAGCCCTTCCATTTTTTTTTTTTTTTTTCTAACTTGTAGTGGTGGTGGTGGTGGTAATTGATAGACCCAAATACTTCATATACTCTTTCGTGTGTCCCACCAGTAAACATTCAAGTATTTTACAGGTATTAGCTTTGTTTTACAATATGCATTTAAAATAAAGGCTGATAAAAATATCTGTGCCCTATTTCCAATAGTGGATAGACCTGAAAGAGCATTCATTAGTCTGCTTACCCAGTATGCCTGTGCAAAACTGATTCTTTTTCTTCAGAATAGTTAGACCATTGCAGTCTGTGACCCAGCCAGTGTCCCCCTTAAGCAACTAAAGCGAAACACACTACCAAGTGACTACCTGCAAATTATTTATCTTGAATTCATGCAGTCTTTGGAACAGACAAGAATGCCACTGAGTACTCCTAGGAAAACACCTGACTGGCTTAACTACCGAGTCGTGTTTCCTCTCGTGAACATTTTCTAATTTCTGCAAAAAGTCAGGCAGTGGCTGTCCCCAGAGCATATACAAATTGATTTGGGTACATTAGGACACACAGTATAAGACAATAAAATAATAATTAAGCCTACGCATATGGATAATAAAGAGCATATAGGCAACTAACTCATTTTTAGCAACTTTTGAATGCTTGGCCTACAACCTCAGGAGTAAATTTTTGTGTGTCAATCTGCCATTTTTAAAAAGTGACTTCAATCAGCATTAAATCAGGTGGTAACCTATTGCAGTCCACTAGGGGAAAAAGAGGGCTAGAAACACTAAAGCCAATACACCACTTGTTCAAGCACAAATGTTGGTAGCAGTGCTTGCTTATCTTCTGCTTGGAAAAGTACTTCAGGGAGATGACAGACCTCAGGGGTGGGTTCCTTATTTGCAGATAAGAGGCAATAGTGAGATTTGGAAACCTCAAAGTTGACTAGATGAGCTGCTGATGTCCCTTACTGGGACAGATTTCTGGCTAGCTTCTCCTTGAGGAAACTGTTCCACGTTACGTTTCAATGTTCCAGCTTGAGCCACTTCTGGCCCCAAGTTCCAGCTCCACCTACCCACATTCCTCAGAAGCTTTCTCTAAGGATTGCTGACTAAGCTTTTCCTCATAGATAGGCTGGTTTTCCCTTCAGCACACAGAAAACTCCCCCTCAGTAAAATCCAACTTTTTTTTTTCCCTTCAAAATTTCAGTGCATTTTCATTTTTTTTTATTATTACAGAAAAAGAAAAAAGAAATCCTCCATTTCCTTTTTTCTCTGGTGATTCAATTTGGAAAATCTCATGAAAAAAGAGCAATCTTAGGGCTAGGAAGCTTTAGATCGAAAGGTTGAAGACAAATATGCTTCAAACCAATATTTTACAGTGAGAGAATACATTGTCTCCCTTATTACAGGTGATTCTGCTCAATCAGATTTTCTTGCCCATCTAAAACCTTTTAATATATACAGAACAATTTAAATTAATGCAGTTTTTAATTATTCTTGCACTCAGAATTTCTTAACCCAAGGTCAAGACTCATGAGAGAGCGCAGATGAAGTCTTGCCTGAGCTTTTATCCATTTCAGAATATTTATTTGTAATAACGATGCAGGTTTTTTCATCTTCAGAATATGATAGGGAGCTTTCCTTACCTTACCACATCCTCTGTCCTATACTGAGGAAAGTGTATTTTCAAAATTACATGTAGTATGCAAGCCATTTGTACCATTAACACATCTTGAATTTTTAAACATGTTCAACAAAATCAGTATTCTTAAACAATTATGTCTTATATCTTTTATTATAAAACCAAAAGCCACTAATAATTTTTCCCCTTACATTAAAGGTATTTTGATAAGTATTCATGTCTAATTATTATTTCTTGGAGATCACCTTAATATAATCAGCTCTGTTGATAAAGATATTTTACCTTGAAGTGATATTATCGTAAAGTATCTCTTAGCACTAGAATCAAGCAAATAAAAATACTAGTACTGAAAATGCCACCTCTTACTAGAATATTTCCTGTACAAAAAATGGGGAGGGGGGATAAGAGAAAAATATACTCATGCTTGCACAAGACAGTAGGAATACCTCACCTAACTCAGGAACAAAGCTTGGATGAAAGCATAGCCTTGGACCACAAGCTGACTGGTAGCAAGATAAGTTTAAACTACTAGAACACTTGACAATGAATTATATCAACAAGTTATACAGAAAATAATTCATGCTGTAAATCACAAGAAATAACAAATATAGAGAAATAATATTTGTGGTTTGATGTTTTACCACATTTTAATGTGAATATTAAAATTTTACACTGTTGCTAAGTCTTAAAATAAATATTGCATTTTAAAAAAATATAGTTTTAAATAAGAGAAGTAGTAGTTTTAAAAGAGCATATTTTAAGGCTTTCTATTTTCTGCATGCTTCCAGTAGGATCAACATCTATTTATGAAACTTATGGTTTATTCCCTAACTTACCATATAAAATAAATCACTATTGGATATTACAACCATACACATGCTGTACATTGTCACAAAAAGTATTATAATCTCTCAAATTCAATTAAATACCACAAAAGCTTTAAAATGTTATGAAGTCTTCCTGATACTATTTTAATAACACCAGGTAAAATGGCATCTGGATTCCGGAAAAGGAAGGGTTTTGTTCTATCTATGAATTCATGTGCTCTTGTTAATTACCAAATTTATACAAAATTCAGTTCAGATCAAAAATATTTGCTTTCATTAAAATTTTTTTCATACATTTGTTCTTATGGGTAACCAGTTCATCATAAAAAAGATGAAGAATGTAGCCTTACAAAAGAATGCATTTTTCCCTGATATTTGCCTCAGTCTGCTCTTTGTTAAATGTGATCATATAAACTCATGATGTAAATATAATCATATAAACTTACTTAACCACTTGGAGATAAGGTAGTAAAAAATTAAGACTGTGTCACACACTAAATATTCAGGCTCTGAGGGAAATAAAGCATACATCTGAAGCAGTACTGAAGATGTCATTTGCTTGCCATGTCTATTAAACATCAGCAGGATAAAAGAAAGTATCTGCTTTTAAAATGCCTTAGCAATATGTAAAAATCCTTACACTGACCTTACTGGATAGAAGTCCATCGAAACTGGGCTTTAACTCTTCCACAAAAGGATGGGAGACTGGGAAAAAAGTAACACTTGTTCTTTGTGATATTAGACAGTGGATACAGAGTAAAAGTCCAATATTACTTCATTATGTAGGAACTTGTATTCTAGTACATCACTTCATCTTGAAGTAAAACTACCAAAAAGTTAGGATCAACTAGAAATTAAAGGCTAGAATATCAAAAACAAATGGTTGCTGATAGTCTTTTTTCCAATAATGATATAGTTACATGAAGTTGGAAAGAATTTTTAGTTCTATTTTATAGCATTTACATTAAGATCAGCTTAAAGTTGATTCTTCAAAGTCTTCTGATATATTCAGAAAGTGATGTAGACAGCTCTGTTTCAAATTCAATGTTTGCAAACAGTTATATCATTCACTTCTGATTCAGAAACACCGTCTGTATTAAACAGTGCAAATAGCTTCTAATGAATCTGTGTTTTATAAAGAAAAAAACTGTTCCTGAGAGAAAAACTTACAAAATCAGCTATATTTATAATCTTCTGTATATTAAACATCAGAACAACAAATACAGAAACTCGATAATAGACAAATTTTTATCAGTGTTTCAGTAGATAATGCTGACAACAGATTAGAGCTAAAATCTTTAAATGGGTGCAGGAATGTCAGATGTCCAAACCATGTTATAATCAACTGCACATTATTCTCAGCCTGTCTTTGTATGGGAGATGCTCCAGTCCCCTGATCATCCTCGTGGC
>JBAFWW010061606.1:0-12043 GCA_036873685.1 Agapornis canus | reverse complement strand
CAGTAAAGAACTTATTCCTTATATCCAATCTAAACCTCCCCTGTTTAAGTTTGAACTGTTACTCCTTGTCCTGTCTTGAATTGTAAGTTATGATTTTTGCTGTGATAAACATGGAAGGTTTTATTTTGATTAAAGAAGCAGGTAAATACAGTTCACTGTTGTTTAGAAATGGGATTTGATAGAAATTCCTCATTGATTTTTCTGAGTTTCTGTAATTTTTTGTAGTTTTCTTGCACCTGCATAGCAGTTGCATAATACATGATGTCTTATTTGCCAGATTTTCACCTTGTGAGAAGCTTTTTTTTATCATTTTTTATTGCATAGCACAGTCAATTATTGGAACTCATCAAATAGCTGAAAGTGCTAAGTAATTGTTTAGAAGTTACAACTGAGTTGTGTTTGGATGATTTGTATTTGAGCAGCCTGCATATAAATAATTAATCTAAAAAAAAATCATAAAACTTACAGGAAAATACATGTTTATAAAAAGGAGTACTGTTTGCTTAAACTCTGTAGACTGAGTTGTTGCTAAAGATCCTGTCTAGTGATTTTCCATCATTATTGTAGCTTAAAATGCTAAGAAGTGGCTTGCATTTGTTGGGTCATTAACATTACAGATTGATTTCAGTATTTCTTTTGAAAATGGACTGATCTTCAAAAGGGAAAGTAAACAAGTGGGTTAATGATTATATCTGTGATATGAACGATGTGGTTGTATCATAGTACCTAGCTTTATTCTTTGATCAGAACCTCTTTGTATTATGTACTGTACAAGGCCAAGATAGCTCTACTTCAAAGACTTTACATCTTAAGTATAAAACAATAAAAAAATAAGGAAACAATTGGAGGAGGGGAATGCTTTCCACTGAGTTAAAAAAAAAATTAAAAAAAAGGTCTCTAAATAGCCAACTGTTTGATAGTCATTGTAGAGCAGAGTTTAAAGGAGACTGATACCTCTGTTTTGCAGAGTTTTGTGGGGTGCTCACGCCAAATGTGAGGGAAGCATTGTTGGCATAATTTCAAAAGTTGACTTTGTGTTTAGGTTAAAATTAGATAGTGGAAAAAGGCACACATTGGAAGGACACATTGTGCACATGTGTTGACACCCTGATAGCAAGTGATTGTAGAGATGGACCATAGATAGTTTTGAAAGCAAAATAATGTAGTTTATATAATAAGACAATGAGTACAAGAAGTAACATAGAGTAGGCTATAGAGGATGACTATATCCTCAGCAATTGAAAAGTAGGGCTGCTAGAAAAAAAAATAATTTGTTTGATTGGTGTTTGGAGAGGTATGTAAGTATGCAAAAATAAAACTGGGATTTTTAGAAGTTAGATACTTGTCTGTATGGAGATGTGCTTGGGAATTGGAGTAGAGGAGGTATGAAAGATGGACGTATGATCTTCAGAGAATCTTGTGCAAATTGGAGAGAGGATTAAGTGGTGCTCTAAAGTTTGGATACGCTTGAAAGGACAGTTACAGAAATAGGAAGAGAACTAAGAGCAGAAAGAAGTAAACAAATATTTCAAGACAATTATGGTTGATTGTTGGGGAGGATGGAACATCCTGATCTCTGGCTAGGGAAGGGTCATTGAAAACATTGGAAGTGCTTTTAAAATGGCTGTTAGCTGGAAGTGTAAAATGGGGTAAGCCTAAAAGATTATATGCAGTGAGTTTAAAGATCAAAGAAATTAATCATAATCAGAGGATATAGGTTTAGTTAGAAAAAGAGAAAACGTGTATATTTTGAGCAGAAGGAGAGAGTGCTAAGAAGGAAGTGCAAAACAGATTAATAATTAAGATTTCTGGGTTTAGATGGAAAAATGAGGCTTCAGTAATGAAGAAAAGAGGTTGTTGTTTTTTTTTTTTAACACTTTCTAACACTATTTGGTAGAAATATTAAAGATACATGAAAATGTAAAGAGCAAGTAAAAAAAATTTGCAGTGATTCTAAAAGAATGCATTGTATTTTAATGTACATGATTGCATAACTGAATTCTGCACTTTTCTTTCTTAAACATTGTAATTACTCAAAACAAAACCAAGCAAGCAAACAAAGAAAATAAATGAGTGGGGGTTTTTTTGTTTGGTTTTTGTTTTGTTTTTGGTTTTGTTTGTTTGGTTTTGGTTTTTGTGTTGTTTTTTTTTTTTAAATTATGTAATTCTTAATTATGTGTACTTATTAACATTTAAGTTTTAGTCTTTCAAGAAATCTTTTCAGTATGATTTCATTACGGTTTCTTGTATTGGTTTACAGAAATTTCAAGACATTGAGGAAACACATCTTCTTCGTATGAAAGAGATTATAGAATCTTTGTCAAACACCATAAAAGAAGTTCATTTACAAATAGGAGAGGTAAAATTTTTTTTTGGTGTTTTGTTTTTTTTTTTTTATTCTACGTATTTTTCCTAACTGTTAAGTGGAAGATTTCTTACTGTGTTTATGGTAATTACAAGATCACAACTTTCAAATTATGGTAAATTCAACATAAGCTCAAATTTGTATGACTTCCCATTGCATTTATAAGTTCAGCATCACAAAATTTACAGAGTAAGTCTAAATAAATTTAGTCTCAGTAAAACAAAATATTTCGACAACATGAAGAATTTTTAGTGTCTTTCAAAGTTTTATTCTTTTGGTATTAAATTAGCACATAATTGTGCTATTCTTTGCTTAAAAGTCTGAACTTTCCAGATTTTTGTCAGTAATGGAAGATTTCATAACTTCTTTAGTTGGTTTAATTAATAATCCTTAGAAATAATGCTTAATTTTTGGATGTTTTAACGTGGAGTTTTATTTGCATGCTGTTAGAGTCATTATATTGTCAGTTTAGAGGTTTTCTGCTAGTGAATAGTGGTCACAAGGGTCATACTATTTATTTCTAAAGCATATGCATACAGCATTGTTGGAAAAACTTCTTATTAAGAGTATGTGGTTGTTCCTTTGTCATACCAAAAACATGACAACAGTAATGTTTTTTCTTAAGCAGGTGGGAGTTGTGATAATACAGTAGTAGGAGTTCACGCCCTTAACTTGTACTGTCTTGGGAGACTTCTTGTCTTGCTGATATTGTGATGGATCATGTTGCTGACAAATTCAGAAAGTTATACACAAAAGTCATTTTAGATGGAGGAAATTGAAGTGAATTCTGGACCCTTCATCAAGCTCTATTCTTTCATTTGGAATTTGTGTCTGCACTGTACAAACACTTGCTAATACTGAAATGCCTGTTCATTTCTGGAAGTTCTGTAATATATTTTAGGGGGAACTATTTTGAACTTCAGCTCTAGAGAAAACTACTTCTTACTTACATTTCTTCAATTACTGTTTTCTTAAAATTCCTTTTGTGTGTGGTGTGTTTTTTCTGAAGGTGCATGAAGAGTTTATCATTAACATGACAAATACTACAGTTGAGAGTTTGATCCAGAAATTTGCTGAGTCAAAAGGAACTGGCAAAGAAAGGCCTGGTAAGAGATTAAAAACAACAGAGTAGGATATGTTAATTTTAAAACTTCAGGTTTCCACTCTTAATAAAAGGTCAAACCCCTGTTTGGTAGTGTGCTGTATTTTTAAGGTGCTTAGACAAAATCATGTGTTACCAATTTCTATAAATAATTTTATATCAAAACTAATGAATTGTGAGAATTTGAAATTCTATGTGTAGTATTTGTGTACATAAAGCATGGCATTTTTTTAGCTCTGAGTTCCGCTATGTAGATCTTCAAGGAAGCTTTTAAACTATGTTGTTCCTTGGTACATCAGTGAAATTTGTGAAGAAACAAAATTCCTTGTACATACTATGCATTATTTGCTATTTGTTTCTGCATAAATTATATTTCAGAACTTGAATATAGATTTATAAAAAATGTATATTCAGAACAGATGTCTATAAAGCTGCTTATCAAACTTTTAGGAGAGTTGCATCATTTTATGCAATTAGTTTAAAAACCTGTCCATTTGAATAAATTGTATATGGATTGTTTCTTCACTAAGCAGCAAACTGATGGGTGCTTTCTGATACGTACTGCTTGTTGGGTGTGGTGTATAGGACTTTTTTAAGAAGACTATCCCACAGTACTGTTTTTCTAGCATTATAGGAAGAATAAAGAGTCTAGTATTTGGGTGTGAATACACAGTCACTAGGTGTATGAATACAGGGATTCAGTAGTATTATTTCCTGTTTTCTTCAGCACTGGGAGTCCTGACAAGCATCTCTCTCCTCCAGTATAGAAACACAAATGTCTTTTTAAGAGCAAGGTTATACATAACACAGTAGATCTTAATAATTGATATTAAATTATTAAATATTACTGTTAGGTTTCTTACAGTGTCTCTGTTAGGTGTTTTTAATATAACATTGTTTCATATTCTTTCTGTGATCCACCAATGCTGATATTCAAGTGGGCTGAGTTCAGACTGTATATGGAACAATTTTCAAATCTTTCCCATGTATTTTGAAATTTTTCAATAAAGATTAATGGAGAAAAAGTATGAAGCTCATAGGTTCAAGTTGCATGGATCTGAAATCAGGAAATTTAGTGTTTTTACCTGTGTTTAGCTATTGTGAGATGTCAGTCAGTAGGGATCTCCATCTTGCATTTAGGATTCTGATTCCCTGAATTACAAAGACACTTCCTGAAGTATGCTAGAACACGCTGTACTTAAAGTCATCCATGTTGTTATTGTGGGTTTTTTTGCTAGAAAACACAATAATTGCACAAAATATAACTCTTTTTTTAATGGGAGAAGTTATACATGCTCTGTACCTATTTGCTGCTTTACAGAGTTCTTCAAAATCCATTTGTATTCTCTGGGGCTAAATAAAAGTTTTGCTAAATTACATTTCTTCATTTTAAAAGTAGAGTATTTTAAGGAAAGATAGCTTGTTTAGTCTGGAAATCCATGCATCCTGAATTTTCTTTTCAGTGTTAAATTATTTTATTGATACCAACTTTGTAAAGCAGTCATGATGCAGAGGGAAACCACATGCAAATTCAGCAATCACAGAATGCAAATTCACAAGAAGTTGTGGAGTGTCAGAGACTAGAAACACCAACTGCCAGTGACAATTATGGTTACTGTTTCTATTATATTTGTTTTATTAAGTTATAATCATACAGCTTTGACAGTTACAAAGATTTGGAAGTCAAAGTGAGGTCTTAGCCACCTAAGAATGAAGTGGAAACATTGAGTGTCATAAGGTCTGCTTTTTCTTGATTAAAAATATTCTTTTCTGCCTTTGAGGATTATTCTTAATGGAAAGGTGTTGTAACTTGTGCACCAAATACTGGAAGTTCTTGTGCATGATATATTTATTAGTTAGACTGGAGAAAGAGATGCCTTCTCAGATATATCTAAATATTCAGTGTAAAAATTATACTGACTTGGCATACAAAACTAATGTACTTAACTGTTGCTTAACATTCCAGTCCTGAATCTGTTTGAAGAAAATGCTTAAAAATCCCTTAGGACTATGTAGGCCTTCTCCCATACTATTTGTGGGCTACTATACCAAGTTAGATGATAGGCTTCTTTCTGAAATACTGAATTTTGGGAACAAAGTAAACTAGAAAGGTAATGCACAGCAAAGTATGTTGGTTTATTTCAGTATATTCTAGCTATAGTTCCAGTTCTTTGTAGCACTTGCTTTTCTTATATCTATAAAAGTAAGAATGAATCTGAAATGAAGTACTGAAGAGGGCTGTTTTATTGCGTAGACTATAAAAAGTTTCAGTAAAGTTTTCTAGATACAGGTAATTATTTTCTTAAACTCTGAAGTACATAGCTAAATTTTCTTTGTACAGTGACGTCCTTTGGACTGGATTACATGGGCTCCCTCTGGTGGCTAATTTTTGTCACCTGTAATCATAATATATAGGGACTTCTAGAGTTTTAACACTGGTTTGGCTAATACAGACAACATTTTTTTCAAGCCATAATGCTTTGTGAGACATTTAAATTGACCTATAGATTTCTTTTAAATAGCTGGTTCTTAACTGTTGCCTAAAAAGCTTACCTGGTCAGCTATATCACCTACTTCTTACTGAATTTATTTTAAATATATATTTAAATTTTAGTTTAGCTTTTAGTTTACAATTTTTAGTAATACAGTATTTGAAGAAATTGTATTCATTATTTGTTTCTTCCTTTCAGTGTAATTAATATAGCCATGTCAATTTGCAGATATTTTAACTGATCTAAAAAAAAGAAAGTAATAAAAAAATCACTATAAAATACTGAAAAACAGAAAGAGAGCTGGCAGCTTCAGGTCAGAATTTAGTGTGCTCTGAAAAGTTTCTGAAACCCAGAGGGACCTGAACAAGCTTGCAAAGTGGTCCTATGCGAACCTCATGAGGTTCAGCAAGACCAAGTGCACATGGGTTGGTGTACATAAGCCAGCAGTGTGTGATTGTAGCCCAGAAAACCAAGCACATCCTGTGCTGTATCAAAGGCAGAGTGACCAACGGGTCAAGGGAGTTGATTCTACCCCTCTGCTCTGCTCTTATGAGAGCCCACTTGGAGTATTGCATTTAGCTGCGGGGCCCCCGCATAGGAAGGACATGACCTGTTGGAGCAGGCCCAGAGGAGGCCATGAAGGATGATCAGAGGGCTGGAGCGCTTCTCCTATGAAGGCAGGCTGAGAGAGCTTTAGTTGTTCAGCCTGGAGAAGGCTCCAGGAAGACCTTATTGTGTCTTTTCAGTACTTAGAGATAAAAGTATAAAACATATATGATAAAAATATAAGAAAGATGGGGACAGACTTTTTGTCAGGTCTTGTAGTGACAGAACCAAGGGTCAATGGTTTTAACTGAAAGAAGATAGTTTTAGGTTAGCTGTAAGTAAGAAATATGCTACAATAAGGGTGGTGAAACACTGGATGGAAGAGGTTCCCAAAGAACTTGTGGGTGCCCATCTCTGGAAACATCCAAGATCAGGTTGGACAGGGCTCTTAGCAACCTGATCTACTTGAACATGGCCTTGCTTATTGTAGGAGGAGTTGGAACTAGATGACCTTTAAAAATCCCTTCCAACTCAAGCTGTTATACGATTCTATGATAAGTTCCTGCTGTTAGGTCTAATAGCAGGTTTGATACCATCAATTGGAAGATGCTTTTATGATTCACATGATCCTGCAGTCTTCATCAAAATTTGTTGGCCACTTCTGATGAATCAGTTTTCTGTTTGTGATAGGCTTTTGCTCCTTGTTCCTCAGAAAATTCATTTATTGCATGGCAGAAAATGTCTTTCTCTTGTACCTAAAGCAGAGGTTAAATCAATAACTGAAATTACAATGTCTATTCAAGGTTAATGATTTATCAATAAATTCCAGCCATATTTACTTAATCTTCTAATAATTTATTATGAAGTAGAAACTGCTAGGAAATATGAATTCACATTCTTCGTAGATCTTATGTCTGAAACTGGCAGGTATTTCATATGGTTAAAGGCATTAGTGAATGCCTACATAGCTGAAGCTGATCATGAATGATTTTTTAGTTTTAGCTGTTGAATTACTGCACTACTTTATGTGCGGGGAACTAACAATGTGTGTCTGTCCATGTATTAGTTTTTGCCCACTACACAGTTTACCAGGAAGGTACCTTGAAGAAAGACCAAATGAGAAGACTCAGCTGTGATGCATTGTCCAATAAAAGAAAAAGCAACCCAGTAACAAAATCAAGTCTAGATGATTTGGTTTCATTAATTTGCTCTGGTATCAATGTTAGTGGCTGTTGGTAATTAAGTCGTTACTCTTATTTTTGTATGTTTTTCTTAAAAATCTAGTAAAGAAGAAACCAAAACTTATGTAATGCAGACAAAAAAGAAAGGCCATAATCTTCGCTGGCTCCTTGGGCATCCAATAAAACGGTGATCTGCACATGGCTGTTATTATATATCCTGTGCCATTAACCAGTGTGAGAGAGGCACTGGGTCATCTTTTCACTATAATTAAAAATAATCCATTGGTTTGTGAAAGATGGATCAAGCAAGCACAAATCTGAATAAGCCAGAACATGATTTGAAATTGCAACACACAAGTAGGCAGAGGAAATCTGGCATAAAAGAATAGACACATACAACTTGTGTGTACCAGTAAAAATGTCTAGAATTTGAGCTGTGGAAAACACAAGCCTATAAAAATACTTCTTGTCTCCTTTCATTATCTGTCCAACAAATTTGAACTTTATGGAGGTCTAGAAGTAGTTTGCATACTTCAAAACGTAAAATTAGTTACCGCAATAGATCGGCTCTTTGGATTAAATATTAACATTACTTTAGACTAGTGATTGTCCATGATTGCTGTCAGTCAGCCGTCAGTGGCTCTTGCACGTATAGTAAGGTGTTTGACTGCTGTTCATTTTATCCTTTTAGGTATTAAGAATAATAGTGTAAGTCCTTTTAAGCAAAGTGTGTCCACAGATAACAAGATTCAGTACAGAGCAGATGTAAAATCCCTACTCTGTTTCTTCTTTCACCAAAATCCAGAAATTAGCAATTTGGTCAGTAATAGAGCAGTAATGCTGGTTAAAAAACTATTTGGCCTGTTGCATTTGGAAATGCTGAAACCTGTTTCTTTGTCCATACAGAAAAAATTGTCTCAAGGCTCCTGGAAACTCCAGCCAGTTTAAGGTCATGGGTGTCAAGTGGAGACATTAATTCAGGACTTTTTTTTAATTTAATCATTCCAAAATTCTTTCTGGTGAGACTGTCAAACAGTCTAGAGTTAGTAAATATATCAGTGACTTAGAACAGCTATAATCATAGAAACAACTCAGTTGTAAAAGACCTTTAAAGATCATCAAGTCCAACCTCTACTCCAGGAGTGCCAAGACCACCACTAAACCATGTCACTGAGGGCCTCATCTACATGTTTTTTGAACACTTCAGGGATGGTGACTCCACCACTTCACTGGGCAGCCTGTTCTAATGCCTGATCACCCTCTCTGTGAAGAAATTCTTCCTAATATCCAGTCTAAACCTCCCGTGGTGCAGCTTGAGGCCACTACCTCTTGTCCTATCACCTGTTACTCGAGAGAAGAGACTGACCCACACCTCACTTTCAGGTACTTGTAGAGAGGGGTATGGTCCCCCCTGAGCCTTCTCTTCTACAGACTAAACAAACGCAGTTCCCTCAGCTGTTCCTCATCACACTTGCGCTCCAGACCCTTCTCCACTGTTACTGCTTTCTCTGAACCTGCTTCAGTGACTCAGTATCATTGTAGTTAGGGGCCCAGAACTGAACACAGTATTTGAGGTGCAGCCTCACTTGTGCCCAGTATAAGGCACTTCCCTGGTCCTGCTGGACACACTATTTCTGGTACAGGCCAGGATGCCATTGGCCTGCTTGGTTGCCAGTTTTTAATCCAAAGAATAACATGCCCCTCAAGGCCATGACCAGCCAGTTTCTACAGGAGAATGCTGTGAGAGACAGTTGCAGTTGCATTATATAGTTCAAATAGATAATGTCCACAGCCTTTCATCAACCAGGTGGGTCACCTTTTCATAGAATGAGATCAGATTGCTCGAGCAGTACTTGCCCTTCATGAACTCATGCTGACTGGGTCTGATCTCTCTTTTTTGACCCCCACTTGCTGTGTGATCTCATTCAGGATGTTCTGCTCCATGACCTTCCCAAGCACTGAGGTCAGGCTGATAGGCTTGTAGTTTCTGGGTTCAAGATGTCCACTACCTCACAAGGTAGCATGTAACAAAAAAAATACCCTGGCATCCTTATCGCTGTGCTAGTGACCCTTGTCTGGTCTGAGTGAACACATTTAAGAGCTCAGTTCTTGGGAAACAAACATATATATTTTGAAATCTTAAAAAATACTGGTTATTTAGCAGTGTGGACTTTTCACAGGCTTCAAAACTGACCATGATGTTTACTATTCGAATGGCAAGCAAAGCAGTTTAATCTGGATTATTTACAAATTCATTAATGCTGCTGACATTGAGTATTACCAGAATCATAAATCATGAAAGCTTCAATTAGTAAATATTTTAAAAATTAGTTTTACAAAGGCTTTAATTCAACTGATTTTTGATTCTATGAATTCAACTAAATTATTTGATTAATGTTTCATGTTGCTGTTTGGCAGTGGTGGGGGCTTAGGGCAAAGTTTGGTGTGAGTTTATGACTTACTATCAGGTCTTTTCTAATTGTTTATGTGGGCATTTTAGTCCTAAATGCCTATGTAGCAGCATACTGCTTATATTTTTCTGAAGTGAATATGAAGGCATTAAAGTGAGCTGCACCACAACTGGGAAGCTAATGCAAATACTATAAGTGCACAGTTTTATTCCATGTTAATGTTCCTATTTAGTTAGTGTGTTGTGTTAAACTACATGTTTTCTATCTAATGCAGAAATATACAAGATGAACAGGATAAAAAAAATAATTAAACAAATAAAAAATAATAATTAAAGAAAGGTTTAAAATAACTGTTTTAATAACTCCTAAGAAATTTTAGAAACAAATTAGTCCTTTCCCAGAGATTGAGATGCCAAACAAGGGCCACAGAGTGTTGAAGCTTGCTTTGATTCAAGCTACTAGCTTTTTATGTGCGTAAATAATGAACTCTGCTTTGAAGGAAAAGACTTGAAACAGTGCTGGGTGTGGCATTTATTTTTTTGAAGGGTTTGGAAACCTATTTATAAACATCTGTACATGTAGTTTATTTGTTATAGAGTGCAGTGTTAGAGAAGAGCAATGGCCTGGGCCATGTAACCCAAGCTTTTTGAGGAAAACTGTAGTTTAAAACAGGGCAAGCAAACACAGGAAGCTAAAGTTGGACTTAAAAGAAAACTTGAAACCTTATCTTATCTACTTTTCTAATAAAATTGAAATAAATCCTAAACTGTTCATGTAATAGTCTATCTAGTATTAGTGGTCACTAAGTTGTGTTGCACAGCATTCCACTTCTAATTAATTCATAATTTAGTAAACAGTAATAGCACAACATGATGGTACATTATACCAGCACAAGCTACCACTGGAAAAATTCTGTCAGATTGGCTGTCTGGTTGACTAGGTCTATACATAATACTCTTACTTGAACACAAATATTTATTGTGGCATTTAAAAGCGACTTCTCACTTGGCTTGTGTTTGACCTTGTGCACTCATAGTGGTTCACAGGAAGTGGAAGATCTCTTCTGCTTTGTCTTCGTTATCATTTTTATTATTCTCCTACTTGTTAGGGATCAAATGGGTGGCCTTCTGTCTCAGTAATTAATTTTTAGACTATGGATATTGATTTGTCTGCATTTTGGCAGTGTAAGATACGGTGGGGTACCCTTTGACCTGTTGCCTGACTAGTATGAGGGCAGGAAAAAGGAAGATGTCCAAACAGTAGCTAATCAAGCTAGCTGCACAGACCTAAGCTCATGTTTAGCCATAACAGTAAAATTTCTTAGGTTCCTATCTTTTTTTATAGTGCCAATAATTTAAATTCATTATTTAATATTGAAATTTTGTTTTGAAGAGTTGCTGTCTGCAGGGAAAAGGGATATCTAGAAAAGCAATATAAGGAATGCTATTACTATCATTAAACTTCTTCCTCAGCCTTGGATATTTGGTTTCAGGAAGTCCCTCTCTGTTTCACTATCATAGCGAATACAGTCCAGAGGATTGTTCACTTCTGCATAATTTTGGATAGCCTGGTTCAGGAAGAACAGTCAGGAGTAGAAAGTTGGGGTCTTTTCACATGCATTTCTCCTCTTTGCAAGCAGTGATTTGCAAATTACCCATATCTTAATGACAATATGGGATAATAGTATGCATATTTTGTGTCTTTAAATGCTGAGATATATTTCAAGGTCAGAGCTACGCTGTTTTGGGCTCCAAGTGGCTCTTTGGGTGTTAACTAGGAAAGGTAGATTTTTGTAGTGATCTTTAATAACATGTCTCTCAATGTTTTCCTGTAGTTTCATTCCCAACCCCCCCCCCCCCCCCGAAGTTTTTCCAAACCACCCCGTTTCCCGAAAAAGCCCCCCCTAAGAAATTACACTTCACTTTCTTTTGCGTTTGATGGTGAAT
>JBAFWW010061605.1:5840-32511 GCA_036873685.1 Agapornis canus | reverse complement strand
CCTGCTGGTCATGCTCCTTTTGATGCAGCCCAGGATACGGTTGCTTTCTGGGCTGGAAGCTTGGTTGTTTGTTTTTTTTTGTTTTGTTCTGGTTTGGTTTTTTTCCCCTTGCAAACCTCAGGGATTTACATAATTTGTTTGATTTTTATTTATTGTTCCCCTAAACTTTTATCTCTAGATAGAGCTACAAATGTGGTTTGTGTAGACCCCTATTGGCTTTTATTGTTTTATCTGGAGGACGGCACTGTGCTCCCTTAGTGAATCGACAGCATCAAAACAAGTAATTTGTATGGTAAAAGAAGTAATTTATTGGCACATGTTAGGTTTCTGGCATTCAAGAGTAGGTGAGTGTTCTGCCAGCAAGCTAAGGGTCCAGCAAAGCTACTCATGTTTGCAGGACATCTTGCATATTAATATGCATTTTCCTCAAATCCAACCATCCTACCAGTTGGGTGAGCACAGCACAGGCACCCAAGTCTGTGTCTCTGAGTTGTGCATCTTTTTCTCTTGTAATGTATTTTGTAGCACCACAGTTCCTGCCAATCTTTAGTTGGTGACTGCCATATGTTAACAATTTTCCTAACACAAAACCAGTTAGCTAACAGTGCATCTTTCTGCTTTGGTTAGACCCTGGACACAGATGTCAAAGCATGTGGAAGCTCTGCTCCCATTTAATTCTGTAGTCTTGTCATAGGTTTTTATGTTTGTTTTCAGGCAGGCTGCTTTCTCTCTTGGTGCCACCTTCTTTAAAGTGGAGCAATAGCATTATTAGAGAATCACTTCTTTGAAGCATAAGATTGTCAGAGAGCAGAGCACATAAAATAAACCCCACAGTTTAAAGAGGTTTTTGCACAGCTTGGCTGAATGATGCTTCCTTCACTCCAGCATCTTCTTTACTGCAGCTTTTTGTGGGGTGAGTTCTGGGAGGCTTTTGAGGCTTTTTTCCATCTTACAGTGTTTTGGGGACCAGACACCATATGGTCATATCCGTCTGTGGCTAATGCTCCAGCCTGCATTTCCTTGTGAAAGGATAGGGATGATTGTGCTTGGAGGCAACTGCAGTGGGAGAGGAGCTGCTGCCTGAAGGAGCAGGTCCAGGGAATGGAGGCTGTGGCAGCAGCAGTGCCCAAGAGGCCAGTTCTTTCCAGAGGCAAACAAACAGACTGTTAAGAGATTCATTTTCACTTATGAGCCATGAAATAAAGCTCATATAATAAAGCAATTCACTACTATGTGGTCCCATTGATTTTTATAGGAGTTGCCTGGTGTTTCATAGCAGAATGAAATTTTGCTTTCTTCTGGACATTTCTGATTTGTCTATTATTCACTCAGTGGTTCAGTCAGGAGCCCACTGAGATTTTTATAGTATTCAAATGGGATACATTAGCATAGCATGGGTGCTTTAATGCACTTACATATGTACCTTTCATATGTTCTTATTGATCAAGTCGTTGTATGCTAACACAGTGCTGTCCTCCCCTTTTCCACAGACAAAACTGAAATACAGAAGGGAAACTAATTGCAAATGTCATATGCAGGCTTTAGCAACAAAGACTGAATCCCACTTATTCCAAATTTAGCATCCTACCTCCAGGATCATTATTTTTCCTTTGAGAAGGTTTTTTGCTACTATTTGTAGGTGTCAGAGTTGATTGTGCACAGAAGGAGTCTTGTCTCTGTTATTTATGTGCTGTTCTCTTTGGTTTGGTGAGACTTTATCCTGCTCTGTGCTGAGCCTTGATTTATAATTAGAATTGTTGTAAGGGAGCTAAATCAGGTTCTAGGGTTTAAAAGGCCCTAAAAGCAATTATTAATTTATGAGGGTAAATTGTTGGTAAGATTATGTGAGCATGTGGAAACAGCTCTAGGGGTCATTAAAAAACAAGAACGGATTTATTGACCGATCAGATGTCAATAAGCTTCCCTTACAAGCATGGACATTGTATCCTGTGAGACAGTTAGAATGGCCAGGGAAAGTATCTGCTCTTGCTAATAAAATATTAAATACAAATTCTCTCTACTTAATCCTCTTATTAGGTATTGTGTTACTTGGGCTGCTAGTATGTTTGTTACTTGTTGGTAAGAGCAAGTACTGAAGTGATCTGTCATTTTTTGAGAACATTTAAATGGCTTGTATAAGAAGGGCTGATACAGCAATCAATTTACATCTGTACAGTGCGAAAGCTGATATCCATATGGGTTCAAATCTTGTGAGGAATGGGAAAAAAATTTAGTAAAAGTTTAACGTCTTAACTGTCAGAGACAGAGAATGGATCCTGTCTTGCAGGGGAGGAACACGTTTGCTTGCTGATGGCAAAGTTTTATTTTAATATGAGCCTGGTAATACAAAATGTGGAAGGCCTTTAACCTCCCTATCTAATTGTAAGGAGCTGAGAAAATCCGGCCCCTCCTGGGATGGCTAAAGACTTGTTTCTTTGTTTCTCTGTGTTTCTGTTGTGTGTGTTCACTATAATAAAATTCATGGGTTTCAGAGGCAGAGAGTGAGGGCTGAATTCACTCATATTACAAATCCCATTTCTCTCACCAGGCTTGCAATGGTAAGATGCTGTGGAGTTTTGTGGCTCTGCAAATCAGGTGCTAAATGGTGGCTTAGTGATCAGTAAACAGGAACAGACAGGGAGCTTTTGCAGGGTGACTTGGAAAACTGTTGTAGCAGCTGCTTTAGCTTCTGAGCACAGCTGTCCCAAGAAAACAGCATCAGAATTAAAAACACCATTTCATGGAGGCAAGGAAACAAAAACTTCTGAAAACTGGAACCTGACTGTGCTTTTACTCCAGCTGAATGCTACTTTCTACAAAGAGGCTTGTAGTAACAAAATTCAGCTGGCTGTGAACAGAGTAAGATACTATGTAGGATAAACAAATTGTACAGACCAAGTTCTGCGCAAATGTGAATTTGGCTACAGAAAATGTTAATCTTAAAAAGAATTAATGATTTGTGAAAATGCAGTTGTTCTGTGTTCACATGAACCAACTGAGCAAGGCCTGGGATTGTCCTATGGAAAGAATAATCCTGATTTTGGTTTTTTTTTGATGATGATTTAAATATAGTCAGCCCACACTAGATCTTAATCAATGCATCTGTGGTGCTGTACTTGGTATGAAAAAATCCCCATCTGCAGCACACCCAAGAGAACCAAGGAACTATTCTAGAAAGCCAGGGCTCTTTGAAATATTCATGAATCTTTAGCAGTTCCCTAAGATAGAATTTCAAATTCCTTTTCTTTTCCTTACTATAACAAGTAATAGTTTACAAGATGTGAAACCTTTATTGTCCAACAAGATGAACATGCCCCCTCCTTTCCTTCACTCCTTACAATGCTGATTATGATTCCTGTAATGCAGATGGTCCACTAACAACATGGATTAGATATGTGCAACTCAAATGTTGAGTTTAGGTTGATTTAATAGTGACATTATCTGCAAAAGGCTTGAACCCGTGAGGTTCAGTAAAGCAGTTTAGAGCATAAGGGGAAGACCTGATGTAGCAGAGCCATTTGTGTAGGTTTTCATTAAGTATAAATAAAAACAGGGTAAGAAAGTATAGGAAAACAGTGCTCCATATCATAAGTATTTAAGTAATGGTAGGCCAACAGTTCTTCATGTCAACTGAAACAATATGACACTAAGGTTTGTCTGGATGGAGGATGTAGAAAGCACTACGGTAAATTGCAAGCTTAATGATGTTTTCTGTAAGGACAAGCCCTAAGGGGAATGTCTGACAGTGTGGAACCACCATGCAGAGTAACCTGCTGAACTACTAATTACATTACAGTCAAAATCAATATGAAAAATCAAAGCAAGGCTAGAAGCTATGACACATTCTTTCCTCATACTTGCACTGAGTCACCTTGCTTTGTAACAGAAACAGCAAATAACTTGCACGATCTCTTCGAGTTTTTTTATTTCTGGGCTAGCAGAGCTGGATATGTTTCCTGGTAGGGTTTATGAACCTTTGCACAAAGCCAGCAATGTGAAACTGCTTTCTAAATAACTTTCCTATTACTTTTAAACTGCAGAAGGGAATCAGCTTGTCCAATATCCTAATTTTAAATAACCTTTCTCCAGAATATATCTCAATATCTCTTTGGTAATAACATGGTTTGTGGCTTTGCACATTTATTGCTGTGAATTATAAAACTTCAATTACAGCATTATTTTCACCAAATTTATTTTAAACCCCATCAAAGTATTGATCTTGAGATTAGAAACACCTCAACATTTTTCAGTACTATACCACATCCCCCTATTTTACAAGCAAATTGATCTGATAACATGGTCATCTGGCATAGCAGTAAAACAAGGATTGGAACCATTTCTGTGTTTTCTAGAGCACTTGGAAGCCCATGTAGTGTAAGGGAGTGCAGTTGTCTCTTCTGTGACACATAACATTACTGGTTTTTAGTGGCAGAGGCCAGTAGGATGTAGATATCGGTGAAAGTCTAACTCAAGTTGTAGAAGAAAGGCAGTAGCTGGAAACTCAGGACTCAGATCATCTACAGGAGGTTTTTGCCTGAGGTTTTTGCCTAAGGTTCAGGTTCACCACAAACTGTTTCTGAATGTAATACGTATTTCTGTATACCTGTCTATTCTTTTTACACACCTGTAGAGTTTCAAGGTGACACAAATTGCTCCACAGAAATGAAAGCAAATGAAATCTGTTGCCAGGTGGTTTTATGTCCTTGCTCCCTATGCCTTTCTGGCACAGTAACCCTGGCTATGTCTCCAGTTATTCTGCTTCTGCCCACCTCCTCCAGTCCTGTTCATATCCCCTAGTTCCCAGCAGTGCTCCAGCATGATAGCTGGTGCTGAATTAAGCTTGTCCTTTGTGGCTGATAAAACATCTGTGATGTCCAGTACTTGCCATGATGTCACTCTTAAGCTGTCAGAGGTGTAGCTGCTGTGGTGGGCATTTGCACGTGTTCATTTCTAAATACCTGTTGGTTATTCCTGTAGTGAAATAGAATAGTCCTTTAATCTTTCTTTAATAACATTTTCCTGGCACAGGCCCTGACTTAAATACAGCCGTTTTCATTGGCACCGTTATTGCTTTTAATAGGTCATTCTGAGGTGTACCGAGGTGTCTGGCTATATTCCACCTCCCATTTGTCCTCTACTCCAACTTTCAAATGAATACTCTGATTCCTTCTATGTCTTCCCAGATACTGATTTTAATTTTTGGCAGTACAGTATGAAACTACTAATAAAGCCAAATCCAGGTAGAATTTGTGTATGAGGACAGTCTTTAGTACTGTAAACCATCTCAGCTTAATAGGAGCTATTGCATTTCTCACCTGTCACAATAAATGACCAGAACATTGGCTCCCTGTGATGCGAGAGGGCTGTTTGTCTTCAACATGCAGTATCTCCTGTATGCAAAGAGGTCAGGCCTTCTAAAATCAGGAGTATCTTGTGCTGACTGACGTGGGTTATTTGCCAAAATAACTACTTCAGAAAGGCACTTTGCAGCTTCTGCTAGGAAAAATTGAGCTTGCTTTTTCTATAGGTAAGGGAGAAACTGCAGGTCTTGCAGTTTTCTCTGATACCAGTGGAATAATGGATACCAAATAGTCTCTGAACTAATTTCATAATCTCATTTTTACACAATTCTGGCTATTTCATTCTGATGAACAGCTAATGATACCATTCCTTCATTGATTAGGGATGCTGCCTTTTCCAAAATGTCATCTAGGACTTTTTTATTCCCTTTACATAAGTCAGTGTATAAAATTCCCCATGAAGATTAAACTCTTCTTCTTAATGCTCACCTTTTTTATCTACTTCAATTCATAATTAGCGCTTTAATTGCACCTCCTGGGCAAATGTAAAATTTGGGAGAATCTCTCAGGGGAGAAACTTATTAGTGATGACCACAAGGGGAGATTTTGGCATGCAGGAGGGCTCCACAGGCCCTGGGGGCTGTCAGGTCTTTATGGAGTAAGATGACTGACTCTTAGTCACATGTGCATCCCATCTATAGAAATGTGGTTTGAGTCAGACCTTGACCAGGATTATGGATGAGGTGGTGGTGCACATGGTTCACAATAGCCCTTGGCTGTTGTGTTCTCTGTCTCTTTGGCTGTCTCTCCCGAATCAGCAATCATGGCCCCTTAGAAGTGATGGTGATAAGAAAATATAAGGGCATGTAGTGATAGGACAAGGGGGAATAGTTTTAAACTGACAGAGTAGATTTAGATTAGAGATAAGGAGTTCTTCCCTTCCAGGGTGGTGGGGAACTGGAACAGATGTGGATGTGGCTGCCCCATCCCTGGCAGGTTGGATAGGGCTTTGAGCAACCTGGTCTAGTGGAAGGTGCCCCTGCCCATGGCAGGGGGGTTGGAACTCGATGATCTTTAAGGTCCCTTCCAGCCCAAACCATTCCATGATCCTATGATTCTGATTTCACAATTGAGATCACAGCCTGTTAATAAGGAAGCTATGTTTTTCAATTGAACATGTTTACAGCATAGGAATAAATGAAAGGTAAGTAAACAAAGCAATTACCTTCCTGCTTTGATCAAGAAAAAAAAAATCCATCTACCATGACAGAATAAAAATCTTGAGCCAATAAAAAGGAAAAGATCATCTTTTTTTCTTTCAAACTACATTGAGCTCTAAAGGCAGCAGTTATCACTAAAGATTCTCTCCTTATAAAAATTCTTTGTATGACTCCAAACTTTCAGCTCAATAAACACCATTTGAACCTTTTCTGTAGAAAAACAAAGTCTATTTTGAAGTGATAATTTTTTCACTCTGAAAAAATTTTTCCCTAAAAATAACTCCAAACAGCAATCCACTGAAATCTGTATCAATCTAAGAAATACATTTTGCTAGCACACTCTCCTTGCTAGAGACAGCTGTTCAGCAAATGTTTTTGAACAGCTCTTATGGAATTTAGACAGGGAGTTGTGAGGAAATATGTCTCGTCTTTATGCTGCAATCAGAACAGTTTAATTGTTAGAAAGCTTTAGCTACAACATGCATGTCACCTCCATCAGGAGACAGAAGTTGAGGCATTCCTCTCTTCCTATTTTGTGTGGTCACTAGGAAAACATAAAAGTAGCCAAATTCCATAAGTGGAGACACATCTTGTGCAGCCTGCTGATATGCACAGAGCTTTTCTTCAAATGTATTCAGAAGCTAGCCCTAATATTTAAAATTATATAAATATACTTCTATTAAATGCAGTAGTAACCACTTGCAAGGGTAATCTGCTTCTTTAATGCTCACCTTCCCCTTTTGTGTCAGTACAGGAGATTAAGAGCGGAGTGCACACCTCCTCAACAAGAGGGATCTTTTAAAATAAGTTCACCAAGACTTTTACAGTGCTATAATTAAAAAATATTTTAAAAGAATATTTATTTTGCACCTTCTGTTCGTGATCTAAGCTTAGATCAAAATGCAACATAAGCAGGAAGATTTACCACAGGCTTTTCAACCTCGGTAAAAGATGTCTGTCTCTCTTACTTCCCAGTCATTGCCATTTCAGCAGAGTGCCTTTATGGGATAATCAAAAGAAAACATCCCGGAAATTTCTGACATAACTTCACTTTTTTTTTTCCCCCTCCATCTCAAACAAGGGCCAGATGCACAGTGAGACTGAGCCATAGTGAGGAACTTCTGGGTTATTTAATCACAGTTTTTAACTAATGTGAGAAAGCTTAAGTGATCCTCAATAGTGGTAGCAGTTGACAAATTACAAGAGCACTCCATGCCCACAGAAAAGCTAATGCTGCAAGGAAAGCACACCAATATACACTAGTTTGTAACCAGCTACCATTTCAAAAAAATATTTTTTCCAAGTGCCTTTGTGCATGTGGGATTACTATCGTCTTTGAAGTTATATCATTTTAAAGAGCTAGCTAGGGGCAAATTAGATAAGAAGGTGGCTATGCAATTAAATTAATACTTTGGAAAGCTCATATGGTTATAAGGTCCAAATGTTTCCCCTGATAAAATGGTGCCAAAACTTTAAAGGGGTGTACTGACTTATTTTTTACCTAAAAACTTTGTTGCTGACACGTTTGGTAGGTGCATGACTCAATGCTTAGCATTCGTAAGATGATTCACCAGGTTTCTGAACCATGATGAAGGCCCCAGTGAAGACTCTAGCACTGTGAATCAACTTCCACAGGACTCAGCCCTGCTTGCAGTACAGCTTGGAAAGCCTTGCTGAGCTGAGGCTTAGTGATCTTTTCCAGCTTGGCTCACTGAAACAGGGACCAAAAACATCTGCTTGAGGTAGTGCCAGACCTGTCAAGTCCCACACATGATCACAAGACTCATTCCTGTACTCCCCTTCACACCCACCAGCCAGTGCCTCTGAGCAGCTGTGCCTGATGCCTGGCTTCCCTTGTAGGGGGGCTGCAGCAGGAACAGCAGCCGGGGACAAGCACCACTCAAGAGACAGATGCTTTACCAACAGCCCACAGCACACGGTTTCCCCATGCCACCCCTTCATCACATTGTCTGGCATGCCCATGGCATGTCTTCATCACCTGATTAAATGCCTATGCCATCACTGAGCCCAGTGCGGGATTCCAGCACAGGACCTTGCTAACTCAAGACGTCTGTTGTGAGGAACTGTTAGATACTGTCTCTGCATCCCCTTTTAGATTATGTGGGTTTACTGCCAATCACTCTTGCTGACAAAGAAATCAATTCACTCCACAGAGCCAAGTGGCTTTGTAAAATATGTTCTGAATCATATCAACCAGATGCCTTCATAAAGCTGCATTTGTGACCAATACTTGATAAAAGAAAGGGAGTTGCAAACTGAAATATATCTTCATCTTTAAACCTCTTGAAAAGTCAGCTAACTATATGGAACAATGGTACGCAACTGAAGAGGGGGTGTTATTTCAGCTTGTGCATGTAAGACTTCATTTCAGCGAAAAAGTTCAACAAAAGTAGTCTCTTTTTTTAAGGAAAACAAAAAGTATCAACTGTTTTTGCAAGAAGGAGTTGTCAAAGCTTCATGCAGACTTCTTTCAAACAACCTTTGGGAGCTAAGCCCCAGTTGAGCAGCAAGCATTCAAAGTGATTCACTGTGATTCACTCCAAGAGAAGTTAGATACCTGTGTTCTTTTGAAAACCCTATTATGAGATAGTTTGCCTCTTTAGATGCCTGAATGTTCTTAGAAATCTTCCCTGGTTTGCCTGTCATGTACACACAGTTAAGGTGAGACATTATCCCATTTTCTAGACCTCAAAATGGAGCTGCACAGAAGTTGAATCATTTACCCAAGGAAGCATAAAAGTAACAGTCCTACTGGAACAGAGCAAAGAGCCACTCAAGCCAGGAGACTGTCCCAAAAAGTTCCAGCAATGGAGACTTAGGATAAGGCTCTAAATAATGTCTTGTGTTGTATTTCCCATTTTACCTTCACAGCTCCAACTGTTGTCATAGGGACTTTTTGATACCGAGTTGCATCCAGCAGACCATGCTCAACAGCCATCTACAGAGAAGTGAGCTATGGGCTGAGAACAGATAAAATCCAGATTTTTAGCCTACTGCCCTGTAGGCTGGATCCTTGTGAAGGATCCTTGACGGAAGCCTGGAATCAAGTTCACCTTAAGGCTAAGATTTGCTGAAGATGAAACCATTAAAAAGATTGTTCCCTGAGGACTCAGAGGCAGAACTCAGCCTGGCTTCAGGGATACAGGGTTTTCACAGGGACTCTCTCACAAAATTTGAATTTTCCATTTGGAACCTGGACATACCAAGGTGAACAGAAGTGTTACAAAACCTCGCAGAGCCAGCTGTGCAGTCAAGTTTGATATCTATGAGAGAGAGCAGTGTGAATCACTTACCACCATCATTACTTTCAGCACAGTTGATAAGAGGAATCACTGAGAGCTTTCAAGAGCACTTCAAGGTTTGCTTTGCTGCAGTATCTGTTGCAAAGTACTGCATTTTCCATTGTAATGTACTGCTTTAGAATGAATCCCAACAAGGCAGAAATTTCTTAAGCTGTTGTGGTATTACAATTTTAATAATGTTTCTCCCTTGTTGGTTACAAATTTTGCTGGTACTCTGTGCAAGCAAGGCACAGGAGTCGCCACAAGCAACGTCAAACAACTAACTGAAAGAATCAATAAATACACCTGCCAGGCATCACTCATTCATCACATAGGCTTTCATTTACCTAAAACACCCACTAGTGATTAACAGTATTTTACTTGCCCTTCTTTTTACTAAAAAGAAAACGCACACTTCTGGGAAATTGTCTTTATTACATCTTGTAGGACATTTATGACAAAGGGAGGGGTAGATTTTGCAACTCATTCCAAGAAAATCAATGCTTCAGTGAAAGCAAAAACTCAGGAAAGCACAAGGTGAGAAAGAGAGGATAAGCAGGAATGACACTGCAGCAGCACAGCTCCTTGGAAGTTGAACAAGGTTACAGGAGCATCTCTGGTTTAGCAAGTCAATGCTACAAACTGCTAAGCATCTCCATTACTGCTGGACTTAATGGACACCCAAAAATTGTGAAGCAGAGGAATTATTTCTAAGCTAAAAACTCTTTAACTCAGCTCCTTGTTTTTGCTGAAGCAAAAAATCAGAGTTCAAAATCAGTGAAAAGCTGATCCAACAGCTTATGCAAGTGAGTTTCTTGCCAAAGGGAGTGCTGGAACAAATGAATAACTTAAGGAAAAACAGGAATACAGTGGTAACATCTAAAATTATTTAATGACATGTCTGAGCCCATTTAAAATATCATATTTTTCACTATACTAGAGAACTGAAACATGTATTTAGATTTCAAAATGAAAAGCAAAACCTAAATGTTATTATTAAGCAGCTACATTTATCAAATAAAATAAAATAAAATAAAATAAAATAAAATAAAATAAAATAAATAAAATATTAAAGGTCAGTTTTATACAGCACAATCTGTTATCATGTAAAGATGCCCAGATTAGCCCTTAATACTGGATGCTGGAGAAGGGTACTGTCAAGACAGCAAGGATTCTTCATGCAAATATAACCTGCTGCTGCATAGGAAGGGTAATGAACCAAGGTAGGGTTATGCTGTGATGACCAGAACCATTCTGGGATCAGAATTAGCTTGCAAATGCTGGTGTGAATATTTCTGGATGGCACTGAAGGAGGCTACATTCACCTAGACATTTTGTCTAAACCTCTTTCTGGTTTACAGAGGTTTTTGAGCAGTCCTCTAGACATTGTGCTTGGTTTTCCCTCATTTCCATTATATTCCTCTATACATATTATTCATCACTAAAGGGGGACAAGCTCATAAAATGTAACTGATGCCTACCCAAGCTAAAGAATTTTCTAAAATCAAGCAAACAGAAAAAGTATCAAGTGAATGTATTTAGGCTTTTGTGACAATGGGTGTCTGCAGTCCCCATGGGAGTAGTGGCCAGGAAGCCAACTCCATTTTGGCTATGCAAACCTTCACCTTAACAGATGTCCTTTCACCTCCATCTGCAATGTAAATGCCCAAGGGCTGATAGCACAAACCTTAAAACAAAGACTCACTAAGTGAAATGGCTCCTTCATAAAAACATAACCATCTCGGACAGCACAACAGGAGGATATTGATTTGACAAATCACTCTGCAGCTCTCTCTGGCAATGAAGCTACCTGGCTGGAGTCTCCATCCCTTGGAGAACAAGAACAGGGTGTCATGTGCCAGTCACACTGCACTAAAATCTGCTGGAAGACACCTGGAAGCAAAAGAAGCGTTTGACAGATGAAAGACTGTTGAAATGGGGAAACAATCTTGAGAGGTAGATAAGGAAGAACAAAAGGTACAAACAAAACAGTTCAAAAGCTTTTGTTGTACCTTTACAACTAAAAGGTAAATTTGACATGCATGCACATACTTCTTTTAATACAATTTCTATAATATTTCTGTGAAAGAAAGCCATAATTTTTTCAGTGCACTCCATAACTGGTCTTTGTATAGAGATTTATGCTTTCTTGCTCTTTCTCCAGTTAGGTGCTGCCTTGGTTATCTTCCAAGATTCTAACAAGAAAAAAAAGGCTGTTTCTATAACCTCATCTCTTTCTCTATTATGCCTCCTCTTGCCTCAGCCCCAAACCTAAAGGCCCAAGATATCTTCATTAGAAGCTGGAAGAGGAGTAAGACCATGGTAAGACCCAAGGCTAACGCTTCTGATGAGACCAACATAGTTCTCATCCTGATGGTCCTAAGGTCTTCTGAAAGCCATTATGCAGATGCAGAAAACATCACCAAAAGCCTCCCCATGCAGTAGCCCTTTTCCCAGCTGTAATCACAGGTAAACAGCTAACATCTAGCCACAAATTTTTCCTAGATATTCTTCAAGATATTTGGAAAACAGAGAAAAAATACTAAGATAGATTTGATTTCTATAATAAAGCAAAAACAAATCATTTATCTAGAGGTACAGGACTCACCTTATTCACTCTGACTTAAAGCCACCTTGTTCACTGTCTCCAAAGCATAAGGATGCATTATTACCTTTTGGAAGTGCTGTAGCATTGCATCACAGGCATAACTCCAGCTTTGCCCTTTCCTCACTTTTCATGATTACCCTCATTCATAACTGGCAATACTGTGAGGGTGGTGAGGCCCTGGCACAGGTTGCCCAGAGGAGCTGTGGATGCCCCATCCTTGGCAGTGTTCAAGACCAGGTTGGACAGGGCTTTCAGCAACCTGATCTAGTGGAAGGTGGGGTTGGAACTAGGCTGTGTTCAAGGTCCTTTCCATCCCAAATCAGCCTGTGATTCTGTGAATACTAGTTTCCCCTTCTTAGGTGGCAGTAGTGTAATTGCTGAAGGGAAGCTGGGGAGGGAAGGAAACAGAATAAACAGTGCTGGAAAGAATGGCCCAAGTGGCCAACAACATTGAGAGTCACAGACCACAGACATGACAGAAAGTTAGGCATATCATGCTTTAGCCAGAAAACAGTGGATTTTCACAAATTGTGGAAAACAGCTGACATGTTATATGATAGGGAGTAATAAATACTAATGTGCCAGAAGTGTTTGTGCTTCAAGTCACACTTCCTTTTGTTCAAGTTGCTTCTGTTTGTAGCAGTGTGCAAACAGCTACAGGCTACTTGAATGTTTTCTTCTTGCATCTTTCATTTCAACAAGGCATTTCCACTCTCAGCAAAAACAAACTGTTCCTATTTGTATCAGGCAAACCAGATGGAGAAAACAAATAATGAATGTATGATTTAGAAAATTCAGGTTTATGACAGGACTTTGTTACTCCCTACACTTATTTTTTAGTTTAATTTTTTTTTGTGGCATTTATGTGCAGATAGGAAAACAAAATTAGAAAAAGGAGATTCCTCACAGCAGTAGCGTGAAGTCCCCAGTCCTCAGGCTGCAATTACAGACCTTCCTCTGCCAGTAGCAGCCCCAGGTAAAGCTATTCCTGCTCCCCCATACTCTCAGCACCCTGATGCTGGTGCCTGTAAGGGATTATGGCTGTCTGGTGGGAAAACAGGGACAGGGGTGGTAATCTGGGGACAGAAGCACTGTTACTGAGCTGAACAGCAAGAGGTGGGTGCCTGACCACAGCCTTGGCCAGCAGGGACCAGTCCAGTCCAGAAATCCCATCTCTTATTTGGTTCAGGATGGTATCCAATAGCACATGACCTTTCCTTACCCAGGCTCCTCTGCTAGCCTCGTTGGAGGAGAAACACTAGTTATATTAGCCTGATAAAAATATGCTGACTTTCCAGCATTTGGGAATGCTTAGAAAGGGAACCAGGATTTTCACCCTCTTGGGCACTGGCTGTATCTAGTGCTCCAAAAGGATACACCCCCTGTGTCTTGAACACAAGCATTGCGCCTTCTTGCCAGCAGGGGCCCGGGAGAAAGCATTTGGGTGATTGTCAAGTGCCCTGGGCGGTTGAAGGGGTCCAGTTAGCCTACAGCAGCTCCACGGGCATAGGGTCACTGCCTTGAAAATAGCCTCGGAATTTGCCCATTTTACAGTTGCAAGACTTACCAACAGGCAGGGGAGGAGAAGCCTGACCAGAAATATTGCTTGTCATGCTTTAACAAGGCGGAGAGCCTCTCCATCTCTGTTGAGTAATTCCTGTAGCAAAAGAAAGCATGTGCTCACTCTCTTTTTGCTCCCACAGCTCCTCTAATAGCTTCACAGAGCAAATTATTTGTCTGTCTCCAAGTACTTTGGATAGCCCTTCTGGGTTTTTATGGACCCTTGTGCATCACAGATATTAATCACCTGACTCATTACTAATGCTGACAGAGAGACAAGGTTATGAAAGTATGCACGCTTTGGAAACTGGATCTGATTATTGGTTTTGCTTGTAAAACTGCTCAGATTGTGGGAACAGTGAAAAGCTCTAAGAGGGCAATTTATTTTTTTAAAGTCAGATGAAGCGGCTGCTGCTTTTAGTTAATTGCCAACTCTATTTTTCAGTACTAAACAGAAAACAAACTCCATTCTATTCCCCGTAATGAGCCAATTCCAATTAGGGTAATTACCATGGGATAATTGTAGACTACCTATGGTTAATTAGGGCTCCACTGTGTGTTTACAACACTCCAGGGGTGTAAATATTTTATGATAACCACAACTTCATACATTGTTACAACTTAATTTAATATATTACATCATTGTTATTGGGAGGATGGGAGAGAAAAGAGACAAAGCCTTGAAGCATAATCACAAATCTGCAACGAGCTCTTCCTCCAGCAGTAAACCACCCTCCCTGATAATGTCATTATGCTGAAAGATTCCCTTTTTTTTAGGTCATTTTATGTTCACTGACCAGTAGAAACAAGTGCACCATCATCAGCACTTGAATTATAGGGCACTCACATTGGTGGAACAGGAGGCACTCACATCCTCATTCCAAAGAAAAATTCTCTTCATGAAACACAAATAATCTTATCAGGATGAAATGGAGAACGAATGATAAGTGTCTGAAAGAATGAAGGAGGAATGATACATATGTGCAAGTTTTACTTGCTATGATATGGTGCCAGCTGGTCTCCTTGGAAGTGTATTTTTCATTTAGTCATTATTTCATCGAAAATGTGACATCATGAGCAGGGAGAGAGAGCGAAAGTGAGCATTTCATTTCTGGAGAAACACACAGGAAATTCCACCTGCAATTGCAACAGAGATCAGGAATATAAAACCCACAGAAACCCCTTAGTTTCTAACTGGCCCCTCATCAGCATTTAATAGAATAAATAATATTCCTTAAATCATGTCCATGTGTGGAGTGTGAATAAATTATATGGTTTGCCAATTGTGTAGCGTAACTCTTAATCTGTTAAAGCCTTTCCTTAAACATACGGAAATTCATAATCCCCATCCCAGATAACAGGGGAAAAATGTAAAAATCAGTTCTTCCCTCTTTACTATACAAGAAAATACTTATGCCTAGTATGGTTTTGATGTGGGTGTTCATTGTAGTTTCCAGCTTTCTCAGTACTTCATGACAAAACAATCTCATTTATCTTTGCAAAAAACATTTAGCCAAAATCTTGGTATATACCCTTTCTCACAGAACAGATCTAACCACAGAAGCTCAGTTAATAACTCCCATTGCCAGTCTCCTTCAAGATAACCTCCCATTCAAGAGACAACCATGACAAACGGTGATTTTGTTCTCCATTTAAATTCCTTTGTTCTTTGAATAATGATACAACTAATTTGGAAATGTTCTACTCAAATACCTCTGCTATTCTTCAGAAGAGAAAACTAGGTTTGCAGCACTACTGGTGAAAGCTTATTAGTACCCCATGCCAGGCATTTTTCTGCTGATTGTCTTCCATTGACTTCTATCCAGGACAATATATCAGACACATATTATTATATATCGCTGAGTATAACTCAGCAGTTAGATGAAATGATTAGGATTATAGACACCCATAACAATGGTAATGTTTTATTCACGCCATGCTTCTAACCACCAGATTGTACAAATGGAGGAACTAAATGTGCTTTATCCTCCCCATTCTCTGCGGAAGCAAGAGAAGAGTGGGAATGCTGTCAGCAATTTGTATCTCCTCTGGAGACAGCCATAGTACTCTTCTTGACCCATAAGCACACTAGTAACCCTAGACCCCCTATTCAGACATTGTTTCTGGGTCTATCCCAAACATGAGTCACCATTGGTGACAAAAACACAAGTCTTTGTGCAGTCCCTGGCTTGTTACCACCCTCTTATGCCTCGTGAAGAATTATTTCAGACTTATTTCTCGATCACTAAATATAGTATAATTATGCTTATAATTCTGGCGGTGAAGAAATCTTCAAAAGCATGGAATATTTTAAAGTGATGCTGTACTGGCAGCCTGAGCCTGCACGCAGCCTGGAGCAGCACTACTGCCAGCTTTGTGGTGCCCCATTCATCTTAGAAACACCAAATGATGACAATTTATATGAAAACTTTGTTACCTCCTAGTTGTTTACATTAATTCACTTCAAACTGATTTGGGGGTTTGCTCATTTTCAAAAGACCTTCCATATCACATGTTTTAGATGCTTTCTAGACAGTTGCCAAAAACTACAATCCACCTTTGGCAACTTTATCAACTGAGTTAGGACTGTCTTCAAGAGAATTTAAAAGACACTAAAGATTGAAATTGTGGGACGGCATTGAAAAACCTTAAATCATGTACTATGTTCTATTTTTAAATTACTATATGTATTCAGTGTTCAAACGTGACAGAGTTGTAGTATTCCTCTGTTTTGTATTTAACTACAAAATAATTAGTTTCAGAAAAGCAGTTAATGTTGCTTCCAGATTTCTACTGTTCTCAGTCCAGAGATCTCACAGGTAATTACAATCTCATTTGCTTCCAGGACTTGACAGAAGGCCAACTGCAACTATGGCATTCTTGGCTATTACATATTGGCAAGAGGCAGGGGCAAAGAAATTGCAGTCGTTTGCGTAGCTTTACCAAAGGTGGACAGGACAGGAGTTAACCAGGGCGTAAACTGCTGTCCTTTGTGGGAAAAAAACGCTACTGCAGGAGAGGTGTGCTGCAGAAAGGCAGAGGTCAGACAGAGGGGATCATGGCTGAAGCATCATAGAGATGGACTGGTGAGAGGGAGCCCCAGAGACCAGATCCCTGCAATCACACATGGCCTTCCCTGTGCATCAATAAACCTGTTGTGTTACTGGGAACATGCTGGTCTTCTGCAACACCCAGCAGCTCAGAAAACAGCTGGCTAATTTCTTTTTGTTTCCTTGTAGGCTCACACCTGCCTTACACAAAATGTGAATCTGAACTTCAGCATCTGAAGGTATTTTAATAGATTGGCATTTCTTTGCTGCAGACCTCAGCAACAGAGTTAAATGGGTTTTCTTTTTAATGCCAAAGAAAATGAACAACTGCATTAAACACTTACAGCTCCATCTTGAATAAGATTAATTAAAGTTACCTGACAGTCATGGTTTCTATTTCCTCTCCTCATTAAAACTTCAACATCAGTTGTTTGCCACAAGTAAAAGTCTTATGTAAATACACAAGTGATAACTGACTTAGTTCAAAACTAAAACTAACAATTCTTACAAGAAAGCCGGAAGCTCATGAAGATAATATCCGTCTGATCTAATCACATTTCCCTTTCTTGAATTTATCCTACTTTTTAGTAGCTTAAATCACCTCTAAAGGAGAAAAATAATCAATGCACACACACCTTTGAGGAAAGCAGAATTATTTTTAGATTGCACTTTATGGCTAAAGCTCTGAGAAAAGCACACCATAAATGTGGCATCATACAGGTCTGCTTCAGCAAATTTATCAGCTGTTCATTTCTGAAAGAGCAGGAATAATCATAATCAATTTAACTTCTGAATAATATACTTCATTTAAAAATTATTTTATGGTTATACCACAGATAAAGGGCAGTAAGTAGTTGAGAAGTTAGTTATGATCTCAAGGGGATAACTGCAATACACAGCCAATCCTCTTAAAAAAAGTCAGGAAGAGGCAGATAATGCCATATGGATACATTTTTGAAGGGCTTTAAAAAATACAGAAAAAATCCCAGAAAGGAGGAAGGAAATCTTTATCCATAGCAAAGAGATGCTACACAAGAGATTTGGAAAACAGTCGGCTGTCATTACTAAGAAGCTATCAGATCATAAGCCCAGGTAAATTATTCTGTAAAAGTGAGTCACAGGTGAACAGATCACACTTATTTGTGATATATGAAGGAGCAAGGGAGACAAGTAGAGAAAAATATGAGGTAATACTGTTTTATTTCACTGCTGTACTCAAAGCAATACTAGAATATAAATACAGAGGGCAATATGGCTTTAAGGTTGCTTCAACTTCTATTTTAAAGGTGCCTTTGAAAAGAACAGAAAATGACAGACCCTAAGGAAACAGACAATCAGCCAAATGCAAGCCCCGTGTTCCTGGTGCACATGAGTAAAGCAGGTGGCTGTACCAATCCATAAGCACTCCCCACCATGCACTGTTTAACAAAACACGCCCTGGTCAGCTTGCAGTTCTTCTGGATGTGCCCAGGAGCAGCCAGTTCTTAATGAGAAATTTCCATTGCATATCTGACTCTCTTTGGCACCATTTTCAGCCATGGTCTGGAGGCATTAAACCTCTTTCAATCTCTTCTCTGAAGGGGAACCAAGTCCATAAAATATACCTTTCTCCCATATAAAGAGCTGTGAGAGAATAGTACTGAGCATAGCAGGGCAAGGCAATTACAGATAAAGTTGCAAATAGGGCCTGTAGTAAACTTCATATACAAGCTGTGCTTGACCCATTTTAATGAAAATGGGAGATAGCTAATGGATTACATAATCTCCACACCTCCTACTGCCTGCATGGCTTAACTTGCCAAGCACTCATAGCTGTTGAGCTACTGTTTTCAAAAGGATGGGTGTGGGTGAATTTTATACTCCTTCATGCAGAGTGAAACATTCTCTTTGCCCTCCCATTCAAGTCATACTGTGCTCTGGCTAAATTGTCAGATGGAGTAGATACTTTTTGCCTTCTGAGGATTTTCCAATGTCCTTGTCTTTCTAAACTTTGCAAATGCATTGTTACATTTCAGAGCAGATGCCAGCATGGACCTCTGCAAGCATCACTTCATTATTTCTCAATTACTCAAACGATATTTCTGAAATTGCTTGGTTAACTTTATTATATCCATGTTTTTCTTGAAAGGGTTTTTAATTCTATTCCCCACTGTCTTAGGTATCCAGCCTTTTAATAGAAAGCATATTTATACAATTAATTTCACAACAGGCTAAAGCAGCAGTTGTATTTATGAAAAGACGGAAAAGAATGGGATGGGTTTGTCTATACAGTAACATAGCTTCAAAAGAGAAATGTGAGACGTCAACATGTCAAACTGTGACCACAGTAGGCATTGCAATCATTCTTTTATTTTAAGAAAGAGAAACAACTTTTTAAGAAAGTTGAAAAAAAAATCAGTTTAGCTCCTTGGTATTTTGATGACTGTTCTATACAGTCCAATAACAGGAAAAAAAAAATAGTCATTTGAACACTAGTATAAGTCAAATCAAAGAAGTATGTTCATGTAGTGTAAACAGCTAGTGGAGAGGAAAGGCTTTTCTAAGGCAAAGACTCAAGAAGATGCAATTTCCATGAAATGGGATCACATAAAGGAACTGCACTAGAGCCACGGCAAACTATGTGATGAACCACCTCACTTAGACAGACGATATAAAAACGAAGAACAAAATAAATGAAATGCTTCTCCTATCATACTGATTACTATTGGTGCAGCAGTAAACAATACACCTTAAAAGTTAAAGGTGAAATTATTTCAAATCTGTTATGTATGTAGCAAAATATGAGGTTTGTTGATTATTTGCCACTGATGTACTTTTCTTGAGCGAAAGCTCTCATTTTGCTAGTCATGATGGAATGTGTCACTGTAAACTAAAACCTGCAGAGAAAAGACCTAAATAATAACCAGGCAGATTATAAAGAGAGTGCATGATCCACTTGTACAAAGCAAAATAGCAAAAGGAGTGATTTTTCTTGATCCTTGCAGAAGATAAATGCTATGGAAAATAATTATTATAGTTTAATATAACTATAGGTCATACAGATGTGGTTATGAAGCTGCTTAACTCCAGAAGTGGGAAATATCACATAGCTACAGATGCTAGTCTGCATCATGACAAATGTGTGAACTGTTTTCATTCTATTATACAGCCTGATGCAGTCATGAAACATCATTCCCTGTGCTTCAAGATGATGGAGTCATGTAAAGCCATCTGATAAAAACGTGATGCCCAGCACTTAGCTAGATTCACTGCACCTTCAGATAAGAATCTTTCCAGACATTTAAGAATCTTTGACCTAGAAAATGACAACTGCGTCTTTTCTCCGTGCATATCATGTGTATTTTCACTTTTGTATCATGTCAGCTTCATAGTCTTGTGCCATTTTCCTTTCTTTGAGAAATTCTGCCCTGAGGTTCCTTTCATATGTCATCAAAATCAGCTTTCATTACACAATAACCATACCTCAGACAATCACTTGACCATTTTTTTATTACTTGCTACTAACAGTGCAGTGCTGGAAACCATAAACTATATGTGTAGTGATTTGGGAAATCTACCTATGTCCAGATAAAATTATACTATTAGCTTTAAAGCTGATGTATTGTGGACAATTGCTGTATGAATATATACCTATTTGTCAGGTCTGTAGATTTTAGTGGTGGAAACATCGTGTGGCAGGGCTTAAGTGAAGCCACTAAAACCAGTTTTCTCCTTCAGACCAAAAAAAAAAAATGTAATGTAAAAGAGAGGAAGAAAAGTCAGTACCCAAAGAAAAAATAACAAGCAATGGAAAGGGAGATTCATAAAACTACATTAAAATCTTGTACTGTCTATGTATTCTACAGCATTGGGGACTGTCTATTCTAAAGAATTTATTAGCATATTGAGAATCCTCTTACCAAATTTACAGCTTCTAATGAAATCAGACAATATTTTCTTTGTAACAGTGATTACTTTCTACTGCCTATGCACAGGTATGTACCTGTCCATTTTTATAGGCTGTTCAGTACTATGTATGACCAACTCAATTCATATAATTTCTAATAACTTGTCCGTAAAGAAGGCAAATGATAAAAGAGGGAAATGCTGTTTCCATTAAAGTCAATGAATACTTTGCTATTGCTTCCAGCACAGGTGGGATTTCCCCATAAAAGAGAACTCAGTTTGATTACTTGACAGAGTTACACAATAGTATCAGTATCTTTGCCTGTATCAGTATCTTCCCCTTTTAAGGGGAAGAGAGATCTTCTTCCAGTCATTTTAAAATTTGAACTCAATATGATGCCATTATGAAAGTTCTAGGTATTTTCCAAGCAGCAGGGATATTTTAAAGCGGAAAGAGATCAGTGAAGAAGCCAACTAAGATATATTACACAATCTTGTTTTACTGAACTTTGTCTTTGATAATCCAGTGATATATATATCTACCGTCGTTGCCAGAAAAAGATTTCAACACTACCAATTTGCTACAAATCCCCTATTTGAGTGATATTTTTATTGCCAACACACCCAGCTGATCCATCAGCTGACAGCTAACAGCTGACAAATTCAGGTTTCATCAAATGAGGTGACAGAAGGCAAATCATGGGATTAGTTTTAAACGATTCCCCTGGTGTTCCTATATATCTCAGTATTTGTCAAGTATATATTTGTGCTGCTGAGGACAAGCCACTTAAATCAAATTCACCTTCCACTGTTTTTTCTGTATTCCTGCAAGGACAAGTGCAGATTTCTGCTTTGATGTGAAATATGTAAGAAAAACTCTCTGGTCTCAGTAGTGGGGAGCATGAGACTGAGAAAGGAGTGAGCTCAGTTACCTGAGCTCTAGTGTAATGCCCAAGAGGGTCAGTAATGAACTGGACAGTCTAGCTGTGGGTAATGTGATATGGTCTTCAATTATGCTCTGTTTCACCTTTTCTGTAGCTTCTAATTCCTCCTTTGCCAAGTAGCAAGCTGAACTGGAAGACTCAACTAGATTAGATGCAAGCTGATCTTGTCGATAGTCATACAGGTGAAATTACTGTAGCAGCAGTGCAGCTTAAGATGTCCAACTGAGCCCTGTCTGCAAAAACCAGAATAAAAATCAAGACTCTAACTCCCAGCACAGAAAGGCATCAGTCATGTAAGTGCCTGATGCATGTTAGCTAGAGGGATAAAATGTCTGAAAGCGCAAAACCTGGAAGTAGTAAAACAGAAAAACATCACTGTGTTACCCTGCAGGTAGCAATAGCAACTCTAGGGGTCTCATCAAACTAGCCTGTAAAATGCCATTGAATTTTTGGTACCTTATTGCACAGATTAGCAAAAGTAATATGGTGAAAGACAGACATGTAGACAGTCTGACAAAGAGAGGAAAAATAAGCAATAATGATAAACTTGTGGAGAGCATGGAGAGGAAAAGATTTGCACTCCAGAGACAGAACGTAGGTATGCTAAATTGTGCAGAGCAATGAGCTTAAAATGCTAGTTCTGTAACATGGAAAAGAATATTCAGGTTTAAAATAAGTCTGGCTTCCAACATTTTCCAAAACTTATTAAACAAGACATATTATGGTAACCCTGTCATTAACATGCAGGTAAAAATGATGACCCAACAGGATCAGTCATTGATAATTCATCCAGTTCTGTTATATATCCCTGAAGTAGTATATAACATCCTTTATATGTTCTAGAAGTCTGACATCATGTGATAAATACTACTAGAAACAAAATGAATGGATCAATTAGCTCCTTATCTGTGTGCATTTTCAGCTTTTTATAACAACATGAAAGCCATAAAACTGACAAAGGCCATTTCGTAGATATTTATGGGTAGATGGTCCATCAAGAGAAAGAACTGTTCACTGCCTTCTAGGATAATATGGCTTACATTTAGCAAATCCTACATTTTACACTTTTCAATATTCATACAAATATAATGCATCATCAAGAGTAGGGACTTTTTTAAAAACTGTAATAGCTTTATAAATAGAGGATATATATTTTTATATATCTTAAATATATGAGTGTATGTATATATATGCATGTACATATATGTATGTATATATATATATGCATGTACATGTACACCTGTATAAATCTTATTCTGTTTCTTCATAAGAAAGGAACCATTTACATTGTCTGAGGAAGAATTCAGCCATGTTAAACTATTTCTGTGCTTCCTGTAAAATTTATTTCTTAATGGTTAAATAAATAAATCATACTTAAATCTGACTGAGTCAATATTTAAACAACACTTCACTGTGGACAGCTGATTTGTTCTCTTTTCTTTATTGTTGTTAATTTGATTTATTAGAGACTGGGGAAATGTGCCAGAGGGAGAGTTAGGCAAGAGTAATTGCGTGTTGATCCCAACCAAGCTGCACTAATTCTGGATTCTTCACTCAAAGTTGCTGATGTCTGATAACTAGCAAGCAAAAGGTAAGATGTTTCATCTGTATTCTACGATTTGACAGACTTTCATAAGAATTAATAGAAGATTCAAGTAAGGAAAATTAACTGTTAAAACACAGAAGGAAAGGGGACGAGTAGGCAAGACTCTTTCAGACAGACATCTCAGTACAATCCTCAGTGGTTAGTAACTCAGTCTATAGCAAGAAAAGTAGTTTCTTGGCTAGGAAGAATAGTCCTTTTGCCATCTTTCTTGCATTTATAGAATCATAACGCAGCCCAAGCATTCAGCCAAACAGCTTTAGTTTGGTCCATTATGTCTCCGAATTCAATCAAGAATCTATGATTAGTGTAACTTCTTAATTAGATTCTCCTGTATATCATCCACAAGGCACTGGGGAGAAGAGTTGAAGAGCCAAGAGGAAAACTGACTGAAATCGCTGAATTAATATTAATAAAATATAAAACTATAGCAGCATCTGCCTCCTCTGTCTCTCATTTTTCTGCTTGAAATGTACCTGAGCAGTCCCAAGAGCTTAAATATGTGGAGTTGGCTCCTCTGGCTTCCCTGACAGCTGATTATTTTGCAGTCATTGCAGCATCTGATGTTTTTAAAACTGGCAGGTTATGTTAAGAAACAGATGGGTATTTTATGCCTCCAGTTTGCTTTCACTAGAGTGCGACTCACTGTATTATTTTCCAAACTGGAAATGATGATTGACTATGGCCAGGGAAAGAGAGGATTTGGAAGAGCCTCAGAAGTGCCATGGGTTCAGCATCAAAAAGGAATGAGCAACTTTAAAAGATAATAGACAGAAATGACCATGGAATATCAGTTGCACGACTGCCATCTATTAGAGGAACCTTGATAAGGAAAACTGCTTAGAAAGCACTTTGAAATCTTCCACTGCTAGCACAAACTGTTATTACTATTATAATTTCCTTCCCTCCTGCAAGTTTATGGCTTAGTCACCGAAAGTCAAAATGATTCACTGAATGGGCATGTGTTTGTGCCTGATCATAGGCACAAAGAAACCTCAGAAGATCCCTGGTTTTAGCAAGGAAATTGAGGAAGGAATTGGCCTGCTGGTGCTGCTGTGCTTGCAGCACCCCTCACAGGACCCTGGAGCAAAGTGTGGGGGCTCACAAACTGCTCTGGCAAAGCTTTGTGGTTTTGTTTCCATCACTGCATAACCCTGAGGGCTGAACCAAAGCACCCAAAAGAGAGGAAACCCAGAGCGGGGCCTCTTCCAGGACAAGCCCTCAGCACTCATGCAAAGCTGAGCCACTCAGACCCAGATAGTCTCATTTTGATTACAGACATTGGACTCAGCATGGAGAACCCTCAGAGAATGGCTCAGCCAGCCTGAGACAAATGAATGCTAGAAATAGGCTCAAATAATTCTTTCCCTGTCTCTCCCAACCCTCTCATTGTCAATTTTCCCTGTGTGACGGAGACCCTGCACTGGTGTCCATGCACAGCCATCCCTATGCCACCTTGGGTGCAATCCTTATTCAAGGGCAGCATTGTTCCCACTGGTAAAAGCAGGTTGGGATGTATTAGCTTAAGGCCAGGTACAGGTGACCTGAAGAAATTAATTGGCTAGGAGATATCTTGGGAAACAATGAGGGACCTCATGCTGAGAAGTAACCCAGGCCCAGCATCTGTACTCAGGAGGGCAAACAAATGAGACTTTCTTTGGCACTGGTAAGTGTACCCCTTGGCAGTTGTTAGACAGAGCTGGCCAAATACTCTGTGTGAATGCATTAATAAAATATGCTCTGGTATTCCTAGCAAGATGTCAGCAAGTTATTGTTCTTTAAATGCTGCAATAACATTCATGCATGAGGAGCCCAACACTGAATGGAGGTTTCACCCTTGGCCTAACTTATCCTTGCTCTGAGTTCTCTGATAAAAGAGAATATACAGCAGGCTTTAATTGATCCTGGTATTTTCAAGTGCTTTGGACATGAACGCAATTGCTTTCTTTGACAGGAGGAGGAGTGTGACTTACCTAAGAACAAAGAAAGGACATACCCTCTTGCAAGCTAATAAGTACATTGTGTGCCAAGACAAAGGCTGCAGGAAGAGGAGGCAGCAAACATAGCTGGGATCTCCAAACAATGTCCTTGGCTGGGCTTCCAAGGTGCCCTTGACCATGCTTTCAAATGCATGCATAAACTGAACACAACTGAAGAAATCTGCAGCTGCAAAGCTGAGTGAAGCATGATGCTGGAGTAGCAGAGTGCAGCCCTGGCAGGGCTGTGCAGAGGGCACCCTGGTAGGGTAGGCTGGGGGAGCCTGTGCCCTGGCTGTGGACTGTCTGGGTATCTGGGTGTGTGGAACACATGGGAGCTCAAGCTCACCTTCAGCAGTGCATAGGGTGCGCTTGCTCACAAGTGAGCTCTGCTTCCATCCCCATAAGCAGATAGAGGCTGGGAGAGAAAGGAAACATAGAAGGTCCTCTGCAGAAGAAGGAAGGGAGAATGTACAGTCCCTTTGGGTGAAAATGGGCTTTTCTGCAGGATTCTTACATCTTCTTGTGGATTCATAAAAGCGACCATCGTTTGCACTTCTTTGCATGAGAGCATTAATCCCAACAACAGAATAAGCAGAAGACATCTTACTTTGCATTTTTCAAAGTTGGAATGACATGCCAAGAATATGCACGTGAATATTGAAAAAAAAATACAGGAAGCTTTGCCAGATGCTGCACATCAGGAAGCACTTTAATCCACATGACCAAAAGCACATCAGTGCTTTCATGATAAGAGGCTTTCCTATGCTTGAACAGCTAAAATACATTGTTACCTACAAAAGGATTGGTGACAGCTATTTTGCACTGTATTTCCTACACTTCATCTGACAGATCATTTCCTACAAAGGTGCTTCAGCTGATCCAAGGATTTATACATACATATAAGATGATAACAATTCAGTATTGCAAACTGAATTTTGCCTTCCATGATTACCTACATCGTTTGAAAGTTAAATAAGTTTGCACGTTGCACTGCGTTATGGTTCTTCAAACCCAAAGCTGATGTAAATCTTCATTAACTTTCCTTTAAATAACAGAACATAAAACTACCACCTAGAAGCAATACCTGTCTTTTTCCTCACTTGACCATCTAGCTTTTGAAAGAAAATACAATTAACTAGCAACTGAAATATTAAAGCTTTAAAAAACATGAAATGAAATGAAATGAAATGAAATGAAATGAAATGAAATGAAATGAAATG
>JBAFWW010061604.1:5950-15969 GCA_036873685.1 Agapornis canus | reverse complement strand
AAGACACTTTCGAAGATCAGTGTGAAACAATTAGTGGGGCCACCAAATTCCACAGGCTTACAACATAACCGTTGTTCTCTTTTGCAGCCTTGTTAGCTATACATGGTTAGTTTCTGCTGCTAAAGCTACTACTGTAATATCTTGGTTATAGAGTGACTAAAATAGAGAATAGTAAAGTTGCAACACTTTAACATACATATAAAGGCCTTCTACTCATTTACCATCATTTCTATTCTTCTATATGACTAGTCTTGACATAAAATTTCATCTTTTTCCAACAACATTAATTCTTGTAATTGTTTTCTGCCGTATAGTGGTGTTTGGATGGAGCAGGAAGCAACTCAGTCTGATACCACAGTTAGAAATGCTATTTGTGGTACTAAAAATATGAATTGTTTTTTATGAATTATTAACAAATGCTTTGGCATTAATTTGGAAGGGAAAAACATACTGGTGTGAGTGTTTATTATTCACTATTACTATTTTGAATTGATTATTATTTCATCAATCAAATTGGTCTGATTCATAACAGTAATAATATCTATAACCAGAAGAAAAAATTTTTTTCAGATGCTATGGTAGCCTCATGTCATTCCCAAGTATTCCAACCCATTTGATCCTATCACAATAGTAGTTGTAGTCATAAGGGAATAAAATGCCTGTTTTGGTTTTCTTAGGTTTGTAGTTATGTACAGACAAATAATCTGAAGGACTGCAAAAATTACAGAATGGGCTTGTTAATAGAGAATACTCTGTGATTACTAGCACTTTTTCTTTATATAACTGGAGACTTTAGAAATACAGAAGGCTGGCTGCTGATCTCCATACAGCTTTACTCAAAGCAGTTTTAAACCAAGGGTTATAAAAGGTTCATGAGTAATATACTGGGGTATGTTTGCTAGAACAGTAGATGCTGTTATTTTTATTAGAAGACTTACTTTAATGTCGACCAGATGATCTCATAATGACAGCATAGCAAAAGTTAAAAAGTGATGTGCTGATTCCTGTGTTAGCAGGAATGTGAATTCACACTGTTTTAAGGAACAGCTTTCCTGTTGCTGATATTCAGTGCTGAAAATTTGTTCTTATGTTGAGATGAACACAAATCTAGTAATTACTCCTGATATTACTGATTGTAAAGTCTTTAGTGCCTCGATACCACTAAAAAATACAACCTCTTCAAGGTGATCCATGGATTTAAGAGCAAGATGGTTAAATAGGTGTTCCTTGCTTTTTGGATTAATTTGTCATCCCTCATAGAACACATAAGAAGTTACACACAGGTAGATAATAACTATATATACGCTTCATATAAAGGCGTATTGACACCAGCCAGCAACTAAGTACCCAGCCACACACTCATTCCCCTGTCTAACTCTCCCCTTTCTCCAGTGGGATAGGGTAAACAGTTGGGAATGCAAAAGCAAAAGGAAGTTACTGGTTGAGATAACAACAACTTAATAAGTGAAGAGATAGAAAGCAAGTGATGCAAAAGCAGTTATTCACCATCTCCAACCAGCATATCAATACCCAGCTTGTCTCTGAGCACTGGCTACTTTGGAAAGGCTGCACACCCAGTTTTTAATGCTTATTATGGCATTATATGACATGAACTTTCCATTTGGTTGGTTTGGGTCAGCTTTCCTGGCTGTGTCTCTTCCCAGGCTCTTTCCCACCCCTGGCCTACTTGGTGGGGGAGAAAGAAGCAGAGAGAGCCTTGACTCCTTGCAAGCATTTTTCAGCAGTAGCCAAAACACTAGTCAATGTTGTTGTGATCACAAATGCAGAGTACAGCACCATACAGGCTGCTGTGAAGAAATTTAGTTCTTTCCCAGCCAGAACAAGAACAAGTATACACTCACCCCTAAGCAATGTTTTCAGACTCTAATACATAATTCTATTATTATGACGGAAATTATTAGACAGTCTTCACATCATTACTGCTTAGTTGCTACTTTTATTTTCTGTAGATGCAGAGCTTTATTAGATCTCTAAAGTGCTTTCAATTACAGTTCTGTTATGCAAAGTAAGTTTCAGTTTCTGTGCACTTCACTGAGATAGCTTGCTTTGAAATTATCTCCAGCTGCATTGTGTTTACACTGAGACACAGTGCAAGGGTGAGTGATAGAGACAACACAGTTGTGTCTTTTAGAGTATTCTAGACAAGGAAACTTTATAAACAACAGTAACAGTTAGAAAGTGCTCTTAACTTCAGTAACATAGTGGAAGAGCTAGAATGCCTGTTACAAATTGTTAGGGTAGAGGAGCTGCACCTGGCACTAGTCATTACTTAGATGCAGACACTGATTATGGATTCATAATCCAACGTTGTTTAGGTCTGAAAATTGAAGGTATTCTAGATACTAAAGCAAATATTATGTATTTATTTTTTGGTTTTGTTTCTGCTATGATTAGAATTGTGTGATGTTTTAAAATACATTAAACAAATGTTACTTGTCCTTAACTGCTACTATCTGTAGGAAATTTGCATTTTTTGCATCCAAATTCTTTACAACATTTCCTGAAACGACCTTAAAATATTATCAAAACTTTGCAAATATATGGCTGTAAGTTCAAAACACAAAGTCACTGTAATTTAGACATCAAAGTCTGCTCTGCGCTTTTGAGGGACTCTAACTTAATTTAAATTATGTTAGTTATGGCTATGCTATCCATTTGCTACAATAGCAAGTCAATGAGAGTTAGTTTCTTCTGATAAAGAGTAATTACTTTCCCTACTCTCTTGCATATTTTTTTGTCCCTTAGAAACAAGAAGATTGGATGGAAGGAAAACCTCATTTAGGTAAAAAGAATTTAAATTCACTAAAAAAAGGAGAACACTCTAGTAAGGAGCATCTAAAAGGGGATTTTGACGTGGGGAATTAACATTTTCCCTGAAACACAGCATGGCAGTGACCTGGATTAGAAGCCAAGAAGGACATGTTGCTCTCAAGAATAACCAGGTCCTATCTTTTGTTTTTGTTTTTCATTGATTCATAGAGCTGTTAGGGTTAGAAAGGATATCTAGTTCTGATGTGCTGCCATGATCAGGGACACCTCACATTAAACCATGTGGCCCATAAAACTAAATAACTGCAAACCCCCTGAACTCCAAAGTCCCAAAATCCAGTTCCCTCAGTTGCTCTATGGTTTTCTTTTTGCCAAACAGAACTCTGATTTAGTATTGCAACATCGCTGGAATCTTCATAGATCCATAAGAAAAAAACCTGACTTTTTTCACACAACCGAATGGTTGAGGATGACCGTTATTCAGCATTCTTCTTGTTATACTTAAAAGGCTAAAGCGAGAGGACTCCGAACTTCGGAAATACCGGTACTTTATACTATATACTGACAGATTTTGGCTCCCTCTAGTGAGAAAATGCATAAATAGTCAAGTGGCGCCTTGTCTTGCCCATTCGGACATGACACGGAAAATCATTCCAGGATATTTGGCTAATAGATTGTAGCAGCTCGATCTGCTACACAAGGCCGCTAGCGTGGGACCTTGCTGACGTAAACTTCAGTACTGGATGGTCTAAATTTCTGCCCAAATACATTAAATGAAAGGCTGATTTTAAAGACTTGATTGGCAGGGTGTTTATTTATTTATTTAATGTTTTAAAAGGAGAATAAGGAAATCAAGTGAGAGAAGAAAATCAAGGGATTAGCAAAAAGTATATCTCAAGAGAGAACAGTGACACTGATAATGGAACAAGACAATGATTACTGTTGCCAAATGTTCAGCTGAATAACAGCTCTCAGGATCTTACGGTGTGGTTTGAACTATTTACTTCTCCCAAATGCTCTTTGCTGTGAGGGTCGTGAGGCACTGCTACAGGCTGCACAATGAAGTGGCAAATGCTCCATCCCAGGCAGTGTTCAAGGCCAGGTGGACAGTGCCTTGGGTGACATGGTCTAGCATGAAGCGTCCCTGCCCATGGCAGGGGGTTGGGACTAGATGATCTTAAGGTCCTTTCCAACCCTAACTATTCTATGATTGTATGATTAGAGCCTTTCAGTTCAGTTACAATATTTTAGACATTTAATTTTTTTCCCCAAAATTCATCTGGAGTAGGTTTCTATTTTTGTTATTATTATTAATAATACAATTAATTCAGAGTGAGAGTTTTCTTAGAGTACTGAGAACAGTGAGCTTACAACAGAATTCCTACCTTAAAGAATGTATTTATAGGAATCACATGTTTTAATGATATTTCCATGTAGCATGACTGAAAACATGAGAATATTCCATTAAACTACTATTTACCTGTTTATTCTTGGGAAAAAAAAATAAAAGCCCACACCAAAATCCTGGACAACAGCGATAGTTGGGATCTCTGCCTAAATGAGACTGCTGGCCATGTTAACAGTACAAAAGAGAGAACAAGGATGTATCTATTAGTTATTTATAAGGAAACGAAGATAAATTCTGCTGCCACAGTTGTTCTTCATTAACAATTTATGCAGTTTATACTCATTACTTGTAGCACAAAAGGTAATAATTTGGTAATATTTGTATCATACAAGAGTTGGGTTAGTTCTTACAACAGAGCCATATTAACAGAGCCATAGAAGTCAGTGATACCATTTCAGCGTTTGTACAAACACTCAATAGGGAGAATAATTAGAATTTTAAGGTTAGGTTTTCCCCTGGCAGACTTGCAATCGCTTCTCGTATCTATTCTGAAGTGACAGTGCCCTCCTGTGGCCCCATTTTCTTACATTTGCTCTTTCCTATGTATACTCCATCCAGAAAGAGGAACTGCATAGGGTTTCCTATAGATAAACAAGTCATTTATTTATGCACTTGTTTATATGAGTTAATTTTGACACTAGGTTCCATTTCTATTTCATGTGGTTCTCTAAAGTTTTCCTTTAAGTGTTCTTGATCTTTCCTGTATTGTTTCTGTGTGAAATTAGGAAAGAAAAACCTATTGGAAATCTGGAAAGCTGGTGCATGTCTGAGTCTGTGTGAACTTCTATTGGCCACACTAACAAAATTGTGACTATTAGGTACCACATAAACAGTGACCTGCTCTAATCTAGTTGTTAGCCATTTCATCAGTCACTGAAGAACAAAAGATGATCCTTAATTTTGGGAGAGTTTGGCTCATACATTTGTCTTTTTCTTCAATTTTCTCAGCAGTTTCACAAATCCATCTAAGCAGAGGAAAATGTCTGGTTTTAAAAAGATGTAATAAGATATTTGGCAGCATTTTTCTGCCAGTTATTGATTCATCAATAGCCTCCTATACAGCTTATTTTCTCCACCACTTTTTACATTTTAGGCATGAAAAGCACTACATTATAAACATGGGAGTTAATAAAACACATTAATTTTCATACTATGAAACACTGACAAAAATATTTAAAGCAACCAAATACTGAAGTAAAATCCTTTTCAGACCCTGGGATAGAACACACCCAGTTCCTAGGGGAAGATCTCCACAATGCATCTCCCTGACACCACGGAGACAGCAGGAGGTGAGGACTTTTTGTGCTGTATACTTTCAGCACACAAAGAAATTCTAGAGATTAGGTAGCAGAGTGTATAATGAAACAAATAACTTTTAAGAGGTACAGAGCTATCTCTGCCACCCATCTGTTCTTCTTGTGCCCCCTTCAGAGTGGTGTGTAGCTTTGTACGGAACAGAGATAGCATAGGCTAGTCAGAATAAAGACTTCTTATAAACTCTCAAGAAAATTCTTATGTCTATGCACACATTGGTAATTTTCCAAGACTTTTAACTTAGCCATGCAAGACTTTCACAGAAATGCCCACATGTAAACAGACCAGCCCTTCAAACTCCACATACTCAACAGAAATTAAACCATTTTATCCACTCCCAAACTATCTAAGAGAATGAACTGACACAGACACATACATAAAACTTGACCAGGTGGCCAACATATAATTTTTGAAGCTCTTCTGCAGTTCTTTTAATACATTAAATCCAGCAGTGAATCTAGCAATTTTAAAAAACTGCAAACAGTGTCTTATAATAGTAAATGTGAGACAATCTTAGCTGTAAAAGTTGCTACCTGAACTATAATTAAGACACCAATTTCCTGTGATGTTACAAAGCTGTTCTTTCCTCAAGCATTTGTACTAGCTTCCAAATCACTTTGGAGTACAAATTAGAGGCTTGTTTCCCGAGTACCTTACACTTTGCACAGTCACTTAAACATGCATCAAGAGAGTACTAATGGATATAATTTCCCATTCACTTCGCACAGGTATAAATGATTCCACAACCAGGAAGCAATGAAGGATCACACCCACTGTGCTGATTAAATCAGTTTAGTGTTCATTCCCTCTGGCTATGCTTCCTGGCACACCTAATTCCTTCTATTGAACTTCTGGGACTTAGGCCAGGGCATATGCACAGATGGTTCCTCAAGTCAGGAATTCACTTTCCCTACTTTCTAACAGAGCCTGAATCCTTGTATTCAAACTACTGCATCATAAAGCGTATGGTAGGAAGAGCTCCCCAAAACTTCCACAGACTGCTTTGAGTCTGTGTAAATTAGGATGTCACAGGGCTGTTAAAAATAAAACTTTCTGAAAGGGCTTACTAGGCTCATGACTGGATACCAATGGTATGCATCTTCTTTTCAAAATAACTCCTACTTCAGAAGTGATTTAAATCCTATGCACTTTCTCTGTGTGCAACAGGGATTATTGACACCAAGAGCAATATTCAGCTTCCCTTTCAGAGCAGAAGAATGAAGATACTGTAGCTCAAGTCATAACCTTGCCCTGCATTTCATGATCTTCCAGACATCAGTGTCAGGAATATGAATTTAGTAGAAAGCATGATGAGTATTTATACATGAGGATAAACATGACCTGGACAACATGTTCCTGAGGGTCTGCATTCCATTTTAAATAGATGTCATTGAAGAAGCTGATTAAGAGGTTATCGCACCTTCAGATGAAAACGGCTATGTCTCAGCTACAGAAACACAGATGAATACAGAGGAATAGAAGAATTATGTATATTCGTAAACAGAGAGATGAGATCTAAATATACTTAGGATGAGCTATTATACTCTTCCATGCAACAACAGGTTTTTTCCCAGGGAAACTTTTTATTTCTTTAAAAATGGAAAATTATCAAGGTATTATTTTCTAGACATATGTAATAGCTTTATATACCTTAGAAAGGACAGCAAGACTGTAACGTCTCTGGTGAAAGGCTAAGTAATCCAAAAATCCTCTAATTAGGATGACAAATATTAAGCATTTAAGTATGTTGTCTTACAAAGATACTACCAGGTTGTATCACTCATTTCTAGGAAAAATCCAAAAGTATATTAGCCCTCCAAACAGCAATCTGGCAGTCTGAGAAGTTTTCTTGCTGTAGTAGACAATATTGGATATAAACAAGAATCAGAGCTCTGGGAAAGAGGATGAAGGAATAATGAAAAGATTATCAATCTGCTAATGAATGACACTGTGCTAAGGATCAAGTCTGGCCATTTTTTACTGAAATAATGTCTCAGTTTGACAGCTCCATACAGGCATCACACCCAGAGTGAAAAATCACCTCAGGCACAGAGATGATCTGAATATAACAGAGAGTACTTAAGCTGGTCCCAGCTGAAGAGCAAAGAATTCCATTAATAGAGTCAGAAAAACAAATGCGGTTGAAACCAGGGCTGGGGCAAGATTCCATCATGAAAGATGTGATTAAAGTGAAATACTGTCAAGTCCATATTCCCCAGAGGAGTTAATGCATTTTACATTTAGGATGTACATGTTCTGACAACTGATACTAGGTCCTAAATGGCACATCTTTGGACTTACATTAATTTGTATGCTCAGAGTACTTTTCTTATTCAAAAACTCAGAAGGCCTGCTGATTTATCATTCCAACATCACCTGCATAAACTAGGTAATATCAGCAAGATGCTTCTCTGGAGCATGCCACCACTTAGTCCTGTTTTCCTTAGCGCTTTATTTACAGCTGCTCATACTACTCCAAGCTAGAAGAGACATTGAATACATTACAGAACTATTGGCTTGCTTTATCTTGACATTTCCTAAATTATATTTGTTATGATCACTCTTACCTTGAAATAAATCATCATTCCTAAAATCCCAACAAAGAAAGGTAAGGAATAGACAAAACACCTCTCTGAGCTATTAACATTATTCCTTTCCTTAATAAGATTCTCTGAAATAGTGGGATTTACTACAAAATGCAGCAGTGTCTGCAGCACCAGTAGGATTTCAGATTAGAAAGCAACATGTATTAAAGGAATTTATGCATCTTTCAATGATTCTTCAGAGTGGTCAATTCTACACTGCCTGGCAAGTTAGAGTTGAGACTGAAATTTCTGTTTCCTTTGATTTAACTTCTCCATTAGAAGAAACCTTAAAGCCTGTATAACATTTATATGGTCTCTTAGTTCTTTGAGCTTTCAGTGAAATGTTCCCAGTTCTACAAGACATGAGAAATAAGGTCTGCCAGAATAATTCTTTGGATTTTGTCTATGAATATCAGGAGTTGATACAGTGTTTCCTATGGATATCATCCTGGAATGTTTCGTATTTTTTACATATACCTATTAGGGAAAAAAGGGTTTGCATAAAGGAAAGTGCAATAATGTTCCTGAGCATTGAGCAAAATCTAGAACAATTACATCATGACTTCTGCAGCATGTTAGCTGAGATATGCTATTTTAAAATGCAATTGGTTAAGAAGTCCAGTATTTAAAAGAAAAAGTACAAAGCAGAAGGAATTGTGTTAAACTCAATATAAAACAGTTCTACCTGGAGCATCTCCAGTTTGTGTAGCGAATGTTCTGTGACAGAACACTGCTGTTGCTCTATAGAAATGGATTGGTACATCTTTGACATGACAGAGAATCCAAAGTAATGCCTCATTGCTGCTGAATGAACTGAGGCCTTTACAAGTTACTTAACAGTTTAAAAGTTCTTCTGCATTACATTTTGAAGAAAAAAACATTCATTTTAAAATTAAGCAGAAAATATTGTAAAAATGATTGTACTAGATTACTGTATAAAAACCATTCCTTGCATTAAGGGAAAAAGCAAAATATTCTCCACAGAAACCAGAAGACAAAAAACAAGAGAAAAACACAACAAAACTATATGGAAACAGTCTATAAAATGGAAGGATTGAGGCTGCTCACCCTAAATACACATATATAGGGATATTCCTGTGTTATCCATGCCACTGTTTGGTTTGGCTTTCACATACTATTACTGAAGAAAGGTCATGCACAAAGTCTTTACAGCATGCCTTGGTCTAGGTCATCTGATTGTTTTCTCAGCACAGATGCTGAGTTTTGGATTTGACTCTAATACCTGTAAAAAAGTGCTGGCTGTGTACTAGATTCTGATATTTTCTGTTCTTTTTTAATTAAAGATTCTACAAATCAGGAGGGCTAGTATTAACCAAAAAGTTGGACAAAAACACCTGTCCAAGAACAGGACAAAAATGTGGACTGGGATCTGATACAGTACTTCAACTGAGCATGAAAACAGCCTTCACCTTTAAACTGTTTGAATGGAAATAATACAGATGCAGCTTAAAGTATTATCTACCTTTGTATAGCAGGAGAAAACCCTGATAGCATGTATGATAGTAATAGCATATATGAAGATGACAAAATGATAAGTCATACAGTAATTTTATGGCTTCAGTTTTACAGTGTTCCTGATCAGTGGGAGGTTTCTTGGTTTATTTGTTGTTTGTTTTTTCTGGGGGGGTTGGTGGTGCATTTGTATCATTCAGGACATACACATATAATGCAAACTTATCTGTGAATTAACAGGATAATCAGACTGTAGTTACTTCAACTGGTTACTCATATTCAGCCATATCTCCTCATAAACCACACATCTATAATTTGGCTTTTAAGTCTTTCGTTCAGCTACAAGATATCGTAATTAAGTTAAAACCAGTTAATACATGGGAAGTGGAAAATCACATTGGAAAAAAAAAAAAAAAAAAAAAAAAAAAAAAAAAAAACAAACAAAAAAA
>JBAFWW010061597.1:0-29587 GCA_036873685.1 Agapornis canus | reverse complement strand
TGGGATTGCTCTGACCCAGGTGTAGGACCTTGCACTTGGCATGGTTGAACTTCACAAGTTTAAAGCTAATACTCTTTAAGTCAAATTTACATCTAATGACAGCCTCCCCAGGACTCACAACTGTTTGTGGTCTTTGCTACATTCTCCTAACACAGCCTAGACAACCCCATTGCAAGTCCTTTTGTATTCACTGTGAAGGTCCCCTCCCCACAGAAGTGTTTCTCCAGCTGAAACATCAGCTATCCTCCCCTTCTGTGTCCACTCTTTCCCAAGGTAACTTCTCTAGCTAAGAGTTCTCCCGTTCTGCCAAAAAGCATATGCCACAAGTTAACTCCACCATAAACCAGGATAAAGGACCTGAGTTCATCAGGTGTTTGCCCCCCCCCCCCCACCCCCAACCAGTAAATTAATCCTGAAAGAGCACATGAGGTTCTGTATAGAGAATGCTTTATTTTTCAGTCCACTAATCCATCTCCTCCCAGGAAATACGTGTCCATCCCACATAATTCCCAGATAGTTTTATGTAAAGCCTAGCTCTTCTCAAGGCAGTAAGTACTGCCTATGAAGTTTACAGCTAAAGATCAGAATTAAGGTGATCTCTGCTGTGACAAAGCTAATCCATTGCTAGACATGCACAGCAGAAGGTATTTTACCACCCTCTGAAGTTACACTTGAGCACTTTGAGAAGAATGGAAAACCTCTGAACTGGAGCAACACATCAGGTGGTGAAGTTGGCCCCAAGTGCCTTTATAAAGTACACATTTGCTTTGCAATATTGTGTAAACCAGTAACTGAGCATTTTCACTAGTGAATGGAGTCTTACATCAAAGCCAAGTGGCCAAAGTACACACTGATCTCTAGAAGATGTGGGTGAGGCAGAGGCACACCTTGTGCTACAGCACCACCAGGCACTTCACAGGCAGTTGGTGCCCGAGACTTCAAGAGCAAGTGTGTTAGCACGGCAACACAGAGTTCCCCCTGCGATGGGGAAGACATGTACACTGAAATAAAGAGTTTAATAAAGCCTCAAATACTGACGTTCAACAGGCACTTCCTAGACCACCTTAGTAACCATTGTCCTACTGCACTGAAGTTTCCTCTTTTCTGAGCTAAGAGCACCTCCCCAGTAGCACAACCCGGTCAAAGCTGCACAACTTCATATACATAACAGTCTGTAAAAACCCAGCACCTAATCAGAAAAGCCTTGTCATTGCAGATTACCATGTCTCTGTGGTTTACAGCATTGTTTGCAAAATATAACCTTAGACACATTATCATTTCAGAACAAAGTATATTTTATTGATACTCTCCAAACAGCCTGTAAGAGAGAAATGACAGTATTGAAAAAAACAAAACTGTGAAGCTTCTAGCTTGCATTCAGTGTAAAAACTCGGAGGTATAAACAGAAGCCTGGAGTAAAAACATTAAGTAAATTTCCAATCCCACAGTGCATAGAAACAGTAACAATGGTATTTACTCTACATTAGAAGTGTTCCCATGTTTAGTTCCACATATATGTTTTCTCTTCTATATAAAATTCTGATAACTTATGTACAAATAAGATGTCCAACATCTGCTTTTTAATATAAATATGTAATCTTCATGACTGAAACATTACAACAGTTTGGTCAAAAGTATAGAAAAATCCATTTACTTTTATTTTTTTTAATGGCAGTGTTTAAACCTTGAACCCAAATGAACTTAGAATGATAAGTATTATTTCACCATAAAAATGCATTGCTCATTCATCATGCAAAGTATTGTTGCATACATGAGTCAGTGGAACTACAATAACAAAATCTGAAGAACATGTGCTGGACAGCCCATTCTAGCAAATGCTACCTGCAAGATCGTGTGTATCACAGAACAAAGAGTAAGTACTAGTGTATGTATAAGTAAAATGCTACAAACTCAAGTATTGTCCTCGCTCTACTAAGAATTAAGGCAATCAAGAGTTCAGAAGCTTCAGTTTGGCATAGTTGCATTAAGCTCTCCCCCTTTCCCCATTAGTACATTTATTTTAACATGTTAAATTCACTTTTACAGGCCCGCTGATACATCTTTGCTATACATAGTGACACAACTCAGTGTGAAATGATTAAGCAGTAACATAGTTTAATATCCCCAATCACACTGAGCTGATCCAATTTAAGCAACAGTTTCTCTACCAGCTAAGTTTTTCAGCATAGATTTCTAGAAATATTCAATGACTAGCCTCTCAGTGTAACTGATTTTATGACTTGCATCCATTCTTGGGGTACTCTAGCATTTAGGGTTCAAAATAGAAACAGTCAACTAATGTTCAGCTTTACAAAGGATGATTATTTGCAGTAAAAATACTTTATCTATAGACATATACACAGTAGATAGAAGTCAACAGGCATTTCTTTATGGCTTTTTTCACTGAGGTACTGTTACAACATCCAGCAACAGGATACAAGTGTTCACATGGTATGAACACCACATTCATAAAGCCAACTCATGACAAGTGGCAACAGGCTGCAAATCCAGCTTCACTGCAGGATCACAGGGGAAAAAAAGTCTTCCCTGCTATGTGGAGGGTCTCAGTGCAAGCTACAGAAAGCCTCAAAGGCAACTGGCATAAACAGGGAAAATCAAAATGAAAGTCTCACTCTACTAGAAGAAAAAAAACCACTCATAGCAAATTAGAACCTCACAGTCAGGCCACTTCTAACAATTAACAGGAAACATCTGGGACATAATATTCCAAGGCAGCAAGGGCATACAGCACAGCAGCCACACAATAAGACTTTTTAAATGAGTAGTTAAACTCTTGCATTTGATCCTTAAGCTAAGTGCATGCACAGGCTTAGAGCAGCCAAGCTGCCATTGTAATACCACACAAGGAGAAGTGCTGCAAGCCAAAGATGAATGCTGTCAGAAAAGATGTTGGCAGGCACGGGACTTCAGCTGATGCCACAGTAGATGAAAAACCCCTGGTGTTTTATGTCTTACATAAACACAAGGTTACGTAAAAACCTCAGCTGTAAAAACCTTATTTTGTGACTGCATATTTAGTTGCACTTTCCCCATGTATTTTACATGACAGGAAATGCAGATGCATTACATTCCTAGTCACAGTACTTCCAGCCCTAGTACTCATGGCATAAGGGGAAGAGGTTTTATGCTAAGACAGTGATTGTTGCTGTATTTATTTAGTATTCCACCTTTACATCAGAAAATAATGGGGTTCCTGTTTGTTAATTCTTTTTTTAACAAAGTGGCCATACAGTTACTTCAGCCTAGACTTCTGGTTTTATCACAGTTACACTGAAAATGTGTTTCTCCAATAAATACCATTGGAGTGAAAAGGAAGCTCAAAATATGCTCAGCTAATTATGGCAATTAGCTCTTTCCAACCCAGTTGTTTTTTTAACCCCAAAACCAGGCTGCAGATGCTTGAGTGAGTTCCTTATAGGAAGATACAACACAACATTTAAAATTTACAGCTCGGCCATATATAATTCATAGTTTCAATTTTTAAGCACTTTGTGACATATCACTACTTAAATCAACAAATTCATCATCCCTCTTGACCAGGTCATCTTCATCTTCCAAGTCCTTCCAGGTGCTGGTGGGTAGAGCTGGTTTGATAGACTGTCTCTGAAGTAAAGCAAATGGAAACAAGGATGACAGGCGGGCAGAATTTCTTAGCATTGGTACAGAATGTACATCTCCAGAAACAGCTTGGCTACGTTCTTCATCCATTTTCTCCTGCAAGCTTTGCACTTCCTCCATCAAGTCCAAAATCTTGGCAGTTGTAGCTATGGTACCACCACCATGAAGCTGGGCTTCAGGAATCCATCGCAAATAGCGTTGTGCCCAGACTTTGATTTCAGGGCCGTTGATGCGAGGTAACAGAAGACCATGATAGTCAACAGGTTTGCTATGCCAGCTATCATAAAATTCCCTGAAACTATTAGGAAGTTCATCTGAAGAATTTATGAACTTGCCAATTCTTTTACCCAGAATGTTTTTAATTAAATGATCCGTTTCCTCTCTGAAAAATCCTCTCTTCATAGAAGTTTTTGCTTGCGTTAATGGCAAAGAAAGTTGTCGCTGATGCTTTAAGAGGAAAGAAAAAATATACTGAAATAAATACTGATGGGACTTCAGAACACATCTTAAGAGGAAAGAAAGCATAACTTGTATTCAGAAAATAGTTACAAGCACCAAAGTCACTTAAACAGACACTGCTTTACTATATAGTCTAAAACTGTTACTCTTCAACGGCTGATATGCCAAATACTTCAGAGCATAATTAGTATCCCCAGATACCTTCCCTGCACTGCAAGCATGGCAATGAACTAACACTGAGTAAAGTGTTTTTCTGTGAAAAAGGAAAATTCTTTCCATACATTCAAGTATTATGGACTTCCATATTTAATTTGAGCTAGCCATACAAGAAAGAGCACTTGATTTAGGTTTTATTCAGTGGTTCCTCATTGCATCCCACAACGTAAGAGTTCTCTGATTAACACGGTAGATCATACTGACAGTGTCTCACTTGAGAATGCTGTTACAGAACAGAATTTAACCAACAGAGGTACTACAATCACAAGAGGCTATTCTGAAGAAACTTTTCTTACTGAATTTGTGCTACTTTCCAGCAATGAGATGGTCCACCCACAATCACCTGTACCCTAGACAGTTTTGGGGGTGGTGGTCCCCCCTCCTAGTCCATAACAGAACACAATTACACTCAGAAAATCAGGGAGACAATTACAGACCTGCTTTGTAATGCAGTTAGGTACTCCGTGGAACAACAAAATAAACTCACTTCAAACACACCACTGCAACTGGATGTTAAGTCCCTTGAGTTATCACTACACTTGCACTAAAGGATGAAGAAGAACCCCCTGAGTTCACAGCTACATGCACTAACTGTAAAACAGTTATTTATAACTGAGGTGGGTGCAAACTGTATTCTTAAGTTGCAAGTGAGTGAGGTGTACGGGTAGTTTGTGAATTAAAAACAACTTTGCTCAAATACTTCCATTATGAGTACCTTTGAAGTACGAGTTGTGCAAAACGTGTTTATAATTTTAAAAACTAGCTAAGCAGCACATATCTTACTTTGAATCGTGCAGTTTTCCGTTGACTTTTATCTGGTTTTGGCTTCTCTGCATAAAAAGGGTTGTTCAGGAAAGCCTGGGCCTTGGGGTCAAACTGCACAGACCAGTCCCACACAGTAAGAAATCTGAAAGGACCACTTTGTGCCTTGAGGCTTTCACCACTCTGCCAAAACAAACAGGTCACAATTAATACTGCTGGAAAGGAATTCTGACCAAGTCAAGGTGAAATTAAGATGGCTTTTTATAGAAGAGGCCACAGAGTTGCAACAACACTCATGATTTGTCTATATTCAATAGCTGAATGACATTATTGGATGCAAGTGAGTACAGACATGAAGTTTATCTATATGCTATTTTCTAACTTCAGATGGTATTTAATTTCAACAGTGCAACTAGACAGCACTGAGAATATCTTTCGCAGTTGAAAATAAGACTGAATAATCTTAAGGGAAAAAATGAAGTTTTGAATACTGGGTTTTATTTCACACTTCATTGTGAAATAAAACCTCTCCACATTTCAAAAGTTAACTGCAGTTATGCAGTGCTACCAGTTAAAATTTTATTTTTAACAATTTATTTATATGCAAGCCAGCAATGTTCATTTTTTAGTCACTGTGCAGGCTTGCAGAGGATACACCTATTGCTTCCAGCTTCTTAGGCTAAAGAGAGGCATGGACCAAATGTATATCAAGATTCAGGAAATGTTGATTCTGGAATACAACAAAATACACAACATAAGGATTTTGTACACAACTTACTCTGCAGGACAGGATATTCCCCTTAGGTTAGGGTGCTCCATTTTCACTGAATAACAACATGAACCTATACCCATACATTAGAAGTAATACATTCCTAAGTTATTTTCCTTTTGTCATCATAAACACCCCAAGTCCTGAACCTGACTCCTTACTTTGCAAATAAGGGAAAGGATGGAAAAACATGCTACTAGGGATTTTGGTTGGTTTTTTTTGAGTGTTCTCTGCTTATTTTAGCCTGTTCTCCAACACATTCCATCCACAAAGTAACAAACACTTACCGCACTAGTGTCTTTTTGGTGTTGTGAGTTGAAAAAGAAAGTGCTAAAAATAGGCACATAAAGGCTGTCTGACAACACAGTTAAGTAAGTTTCCGTGAACTCAAAGGCTGGAGGATACTGTTGTACCAACTGCCAAACACAATTTAGCAGGAGCAGAAAAACAGGAGCCTAAATAAAGGAAATGGTACATCAATTTCAGAAAAAAAAAACCAAACCAAAACCTGTATGTTCCACCATGCAGACTGCTTATTTTATAGTATTCAATGTCTCCAAACCCAAATCTTAGGGGAAGCAATCTGGTTAACTACAGAACTGCTGCATATAACATTGGCTGAACTCTGCAGAAGTATCATCCGAGACACACTTGGCCAACTGACGACAGAAAAGAGGAACACTTTCTAACCTGAATTTGCACACACTAAATTGCTATGAAAGCTGCTGCTATGCAACCTTTTAAAGCTGGCAAAGCAAAATTAGTTTATAGTAATTCTTGATCAGAACTATCAGTCAGTTTGCACTTAGATGCCCATTCTGTATAGCAATCTGATGCATACCCAAAATAGAAATAAAAATGGAGAAGTGAGACTGAAACATTCAGCAATACAGTATGAAGTAAAACTCTAGATGTGACAGGAATAGGCAAATCACTTTAGAGTTATTTCTATGGACACTAGTACCATTTAACAGTTTAAAAGGACATGAGACATATGCCTTTCAAAAGACTCCAAGACTGAATGGGAAATCTCACATTTGTTCTTTTTAGTTATAGAGACACTGCTGAACTCTAAAAAGCAAAAACAGTGACTGTACAAAACACCGACACATAAACCAAAACAAAATTAAAGATCCTCAGATTAACTGGAAGCTCTGGACTGACATCTGAATTCCTCCTTCTCCTGAGTAAACACTTAAATAAGGAGAGTAATAAAAAATAAAGATCGTACCTCTTCTTTGTCACTTTTATGCAAGTGGTTACAACGATCCAAAAAGCCATGTCCTCCAATTACCCACTCCTTCTGAATAAGGCTCTGAAACCCTGACTTTGTTCTGCTGTATGAATCCATCATCACTTGAACCAGACTAGAGATTACACAGCACAGATCAGTAGCGCTCTCTTCTATAGAAGACAACAGAAACCACATTGTCTACTAAACCATTCCTAAAACTAGGGTAAGAAAGCAAAGTATTGCTATCTTCATATAAACAAAATTGCATTTCAAGGTCAGAGAATCACACAATTTATTGCAAGTGTTACAGAGAGAAGTTAATCCACATTTCTAATTTGTAGAAGTCTAAGGTTTCTTGTACACTTACACTAAGGTAATATTTCAACAATAAAACCTGAAAACCCTAGGGTTTACTACTGTAACTTTGATGCCTACAGCCTTCAGTCTCCCATAACACATATACTGCCCCTCCCATGCTACCTGTCCTTACCCTTCCTACCCTGAATGCATCTTTTCACAAAGTGGGAAATCATGCATTCTTCACCCTTCAGGTGTCTTTTAGAAATATCTCTTCTCTGTGCTAGGTTTCTCAAATACCAGTGTGTGGGGAAAAACCCAACCAAGTTACTAATGCAAAACCAGCTTAATGGTTAAACATAGACTTTGTTTTTCCATGCTATTACTAAATCTAAGAAAACAAACTGCTCAAGATGTCTACAATAAGTGTATTCTTCCATGAATTTTTAATAAACTACATAGTATTCAGTGTGCATCTAGAACATAAAAACCATCCTTTTAGAAAGCTTTCATGCTCCATGTTCTTTGTGTATGTGTGTCCCCCCTACTTTAGTGTACAGCAAAAGGGTGTAGAAGATATTTAATAGAAGTTAGGAAACAGAAATGCATAAACAAGAGGTAGCATGACTCTACTACCAGCTTATAAGGAGCTTTGTTGTTCGCAATATATTTCTTAGCCTGTAACCATGCTTACTTACGAGGCTTTTTTAACTACAGAAAGCATTTCCAGGAGGGTGAAAGATTTAAGTGCCTCGTACTTTGAGTACTCTATGAATTTTACAGCTTAAGCTCTATCTATAGAAAATCAAAATAAATTAAAAAATAAATACACATACATAATGATAATCCCACTGAATTCTTACCTATAAGGAGAACATTTGTCTGCTGTCTTTCCAGACACTCTGCAACTTCTATTGCTTTCTTCAAAACTCGCCTGTTGTAGTATAGATAAAATAAATCTTTTCATGGCATTTTTACAATTAAGTTTCTTACATTAACTTCTCCTAAAAGGGGTTTGAATGTCATACTACTGAAACTTGACCAGGCCTTTAGAACAACAAAACCATTCTCAACTTCTGCAAATGAAGAAAGTTTGCTCTTGAGACTTAAAAGTTCAAGAGGTATCTTTGTTTGGCAACTGGTCATGCATTTCAAGTTGTACATTTGTAATACAATACTTTCTGCTGGATCAATAGCAGGCATTACACACAAGCACTAAAGTATTACAGTTGCCAAGAGCCAAATCTCTATCCTGGAAAGATACATTGCCACACTTCTGTTGTAATCCACTACATAATACATTTCTCAAACAGTATGGTTTTAAGAGGCAGAGAGGGCAGTATCAACAATCAGAGCTAGTAAACATGCAGATAAAATTTATTCAGACACTACCACTACACAAGGAAGACCAAGTGGAGTTAAAGATAACATAAAACTAGATCTAATGCTGTTGGTTTCTAGACCTAACTCTTCATAAATTTGGTTATTTTCAGCAAAAGTTTGCACACAAGCTAGGATTCTTACAACTGCTTAGGTCACTAATAGAAGCTGACAGTTTATTTCCTGAGTCTGGAGTTGTCAAATTCCTTGTTCTAGCCTCTAGAATAGCTGAGAAAGCACTCCTACGAACTGCAAGAGTCACAAAGAGACAGATCCGGGAAGCAACCGGGTCCAAGTATGAAAATGACCAGTATCAAAACAGTGTAAGGATAGGAACTTCTGCTGGTTTTCACTTTAAAGTACTTTTAATCTTGCTTATGTCAGTGCATTTCTCCACCTGTGATCTTCACTAGAACCTCTCATTCAACATACATTAAATTTTGGATTAAAGAATGAGTAGTTATTAGTATTGACTGTTATTAAGACTAGAAAGAACTGCAGCTGGCTGCAGAAGCACTTCATGCTAACAAGCCTATCACAGAATAAACTAGCAGATCATCAAGCTAGCACAAAGTAACACTGAAAACAAAGCCCCTCAACATTCCACTGTAACAAGCCTTAAATTAGCCAACACCATTCCAATACTTACTCACTGTGGACTGCTGAGAAGAGAAAAAAAAGACTTGAGGAAGGATCAGGAGAAGGGGACAAAGCTGAGAAGAATTGTAATTTTATAAATCTTTGGTGGGCTAGTATCTTGAATACTGCAGTTCATCCTGTCCTAAAGGATATTACACAGGTAGACAGCACAGAGAAGAATGGCAAGGCTAGTCAGAGACACAGGTTTCATGCTAGAAACAAATAATATTCTTCAGTTTGAAAAGAAGGTGACTAAATGTGGGAGGGAAATTACTGGACCTGTAGCTCTAATAGGTATGCTGAGAGTTGTAATTGGAATGATTTGCTGCTTCAAGTTTTTTAGTGTGGAGGCTTAACACAAAGCTGCACTGTAAAAATACTTTCTCAAGTTGTAAAACTCAGTACTTAAATGGGAGTATAAATCTGTCCTAAATTTCATGTCTACTGTCACAGAGGTAAAGAGTATCATCATATTTCAAGAAATTAGCTAGAAAACCCACAAGTGTACTTAACAATTTGAAACCCAAGAAATTAGATATAGCAAACCTAATTATCTCTAGCCAGTTTGTGCTCTCCAGTAACGAAAACCATTTTACATCAGTTGCCCAGAAGTCTGTACTGTTATCTGAAAAACAACAAAATAAAAATTGGTTTGTTCACATGTGTAGTGCTAATAAACAGCCATCCACTGTATTACTCTTCCATTATGAACTGCTGTGAAACAATCAATACCAAGGAGTCAGTAAATTCTAATCACTGGCACATAAGCACCTTATAACTAAATGAGGAAGTGAAGTAGCTCTACAAACATGAATAAAGTTTTATAGAACCATAGGCTTTTATAAAAAGTATGCTATAGGTTCACAGCAACCAAACCAAGTAAATAAGTCTGTTGACAAAATGGGAAAGGGAAAGAAAAGAAGTTTAATAGGAGGTGGTGGCTCTTCCACATTTCAGTTGCTTTGACTCTTCAGCATGATCTGTGTAGGGAGGCTGGATTTTGAAAGTCATTACCATTACAGTCAGAAACACAAATGGATTTTAGAAGGTTACACAAATTTACAGCATGCAAGACTACCCAAAAAAGGTGGTTTCAAACAGTTTTCACTGCAGCTGAAGAGGCACTGAAATACATCAAGAAGGGAATAGCTAAGATAAATAGGCCAAATACAATACCACAAAATCATTAAACTCTTATGAACTTTGCTAGCTTTTCTGCAGCTTTTTAAATGCAACCTAAATCTCTATTGCCCTCCTTCCCTGTTCCCCCTTCCCCCTGTGCCTCCCCCACCAAAGGTAGTATTCAGAAGTTGGAAAGCTCAAGCTGATACGGTCAATTAAAACCAGAACAGACTACCTGTCCTGCATAAGGCACGAATCCTGAAGGTCAAGACAGTTCTGCTACTGAGGAACTGAGGTACACCACACTCCCCTCCTTCCCTATTCTATTCCTGATAGCTTCAGTTCTGCATGTTTCTGTATAACTTTTCACTTCCCAGTGTCTCACTGTACCCTTTCATGTTTAATTCCAACACATACGTACTCATTTCTGTCTTTTCTGCAGCTTGCATCTATGATCCTCAAGTGTACAGGCATATATCCATTTTGTTCCTGTAGCTGTTCTACCCCATGCCTGCTCTTGCTTCTGCTCATTATGCATTTATAGGAAAAAAAAATCATCTTTCCCAAATTCATTTCACCCTGACCAGAAAAACTAATTCTTCACAAAAACATCAGATTAAGTGTGGCTGCCTGTTCATTTTGTTCTGTCACTCAGCCACAACTAGATTCAATAATGTGTATACAGGCCTCTAGAAACAACTGCTTGGTCTGGGAGTTCTCCCTCCCCCCAGAAAAAGTTATCTCCTAGTCAAAACAAGAACTTCTTTTTAAAGGCACAACAAAACACTTGCAGCTTGTTTTACCTCTTACTCAAAGTAATTTGCTAATAACCTCACAATAGAGAGCAAGCTTTCCCTCCCTCCCTTTCTTGCAGGATCACGAAGAAATACTCCACAAGGATTTGAGAACTGAAGTGTTCAAAGTCTCTAAGTATGCGGCAAATGGTATACACTGAGACTTGTGAGCAGTCTAGCAAAACCAGCATCTGTCTTTGCCATATTTCAGATAGAAGGAGCAATTTAAGAGGATCCAAGCTGTTCCCATAAAAATCCTCTTGCAAGCAGCTATGCTACTGTGGTTTCTACTTTGCTCAATGAGGATTTTTGTAACTGAAATTTCAGTTTAGGCATGTGTTTAGGAAAGTTAAGTTATACTGGAAGTTTACAGAGGAACAGAATGGCTTAGTTTGGAAGAGATCATAAAGTTATCATCTAGTTCCAACCACCCTTGTCACAGGCAGGACACATGCCACTAGATCAGGTTGCTCCAAGTCCTGTCCAGTCTGGCCTTCAGCACTGCCGGGGATGGGGCAGCCACAGGCTCTCTGGGCAACCTAACAGCCAGTGCCCCACTGTGAAGACTTTCTTCCTAATATTTCCAATATCTAATCTAAATCTACCCTGTTACCATTCCATTCCCCCTTGTCTTATCACTACATGCCCCTCTCCAGATTTCTTGTTGACCCATTTTAGGAATTGGAAGTTGCTTGAAGGTCTCTGTAGAGTAGTCTCTTCTCCATGTTGAAGAAGCACAACTCTCTCAGCATGCCTTCACAGAAGAGGGGCTCCAGCCCTCAGAACACCTTCATGGCCTCCTCTGGACTCACTCCAACAGCTCTACATCCTTCTTATGTTGGGGTGCACAGAGCTGAATGACCAGAGCTTCACTACATATTTGCCAGAAACCATTTGTTCGCAATTACATCAACTTACCAGCTAAATTCCATATATAAAACCAGCAGGACTTGGTTATTGTCTATGGGCTATGCTACAAATACACAGTTCCTCAATGATGATCACTTCAGTTACATCCCACATCAATAGCCACAGGTGAACTGCCCCAGCGTTCCACACGCCGCCAGAGGCTATTGCAACATTGACCCTCATTAGCTTGTAGAGGATCCACTGTTCAAAATGGTCCAGTGGCACACTGCACAGCTGCAACATGTATGGAGCTTTTTTCATGCCAAGAGGTGAGGTTGAAGTACTATTTCATGACAGCAGTATAGTTAAGAGTCTCATAAAAATGTCCAAAAGCCTAGCTTATGCTTTCACAAGTCTCACTTTCTTTCAAGTAGACTTACTATTTACAGTAGTTATGTTTCAGTCCTACAGCCAGTGACAATCTTAAAGCAAACTCTGCTTCACATTTTGTGATGTGACTAGTTTGTAACTAAAGCTAGTGCAAAAATAAACTGGCATTGAGACTCATTTCTTGACATAGTACAATGGCTTAAAAGGTTCACACTTAACATTTAACTTCAACAAATGCCACAGGACTAAAAAAGCTCCCCCGTAAATTTTGATCCAGGTGGTGTATTCCAACTAGCAATTAAAGTCCAGTCACTCTCAGATACTGTGACTGCTTAGCCAGAGGTACTAAGTCTAAGAATTACAAATCTCTTAATGTGCCAGTCACAAGCGCAATCCTCAGTTATATTTAAAAATCTGGTTTTAACCACCATCAAGACACCAATCAAGACAAGGACTGCATTCATAAGACATAAAACATGCTTGTTACGCTTTGTATCTAACTCACTTCAGAGACAAAAGACTACTTTAAAGTTTGACTTACCTATCAAAAACAGTTGTTTAAATTTCGTGTATGCTGTCTGGATATCTTGCAGAGAGGGAAGGCTGCTTGACAAGTCATCCATCTTCAGGAGTTCATAGGGAGGTTTGCTAATTGTCTTATAGATTCTAAATCAAATCATCAAGAGTTTAAAGCCACCTGCTTCACAAGCCAAATAATGTATTAACTACTATTACTGAAGACAAAGTTAATGGGCATGTTTTAGGAAAAAGGATACCAAAGGATATACACTTGGAAAGCTAATGGCATTTTTAAATACTGGCTGGAAGCTTGTCTACAAGCTTTTGACAAGTTTTGCTGCTCTTAACTGTCCCACTGATAAAAGATTTGTGCAGTTATGAATATTACAAGCATTACTCGTTTTTCAATACTGTTCTTTAGTATTGTCTTCACTAAATAACACTAAAATTACTAACAGGCTGTTTAGAGATGAATCCAGAAAGAAAAGACGGACAGAAACACCCAAACCTCCCAGCAGACACTATTTTTCTGGACTTTTACCAGCCACTTACATTGTGATTCCTAGCTGCTAGATCTGCTAACAAATCACACAAGAAAGAAGAAAAAATTTGGATTCAAACAAGACAGTATGCCTGTCCTGAAGTTCCCTGCATATCTGATATTTTTTCCCCCTAGAAGGAGAGGAAAAAAATAGCAGGCTAGATGAAGCTTTGTTTTGGAGCCAGAACAACCCCTCTCATTCACTCTCTTGAGTTCAGATAAACATCAGCCTAGTAAATACCTCTGTTGTCATACTGGCTTTCTGTTGTCAAGATTTGGGAAAAGCAGCCTTAGCTCATGGTTCAGAAGTGAAGCCTTGCAGGCATTGCTATGACATGACAGAGTACTTTGTTTCCTGTTTGTTGTAGCACAGCAACCCGCTTAAAGTGAGAACTACAGGTTCCATATCAGAAATGCATTTTACTAGACCTACCAGAATCAGATAAGAGAATTAAGGGAAAGAAATCATTTGTCAATCACAATACTTGTTCCACAATGAAGCAAACACTTTGTGACAGAAGATCTGGTGCTGAACAGCTTTTTCAGTAAAAAGCCATTAATTGTAAACATATGCCATGTGCTTGAGTTCTGAGCACTGTTACAATGCCATGTTAGCACACCCTTTCAGACAATTTGTAGATAAATTTTTAAGTGCTAGTGGTTAACCACCAGTACTCCACAGCAAAGAAAATCACCAATAACATCCCAAGTTCAGATGGACCCAGACAAAGGATCAAAATAGCAGTTGATAACTTGTTACAGCTTCCTGCTAGTTTTACTTACTTTCACATTATGAAATAGCATTAAAAAGACTTGTAACTCATGTAAACTTCTCCATTTCAGGGGAGAAACTTGAAAGCAAATGCAGGAAAGGTCAAAAGCCTTTCCAGTGAAAGTATAATTAATTTTGTAAATGAAAGATTTTAAAAGCCTAATCAAGCTATTTTCTGTTAGTTCTATGCAACTAATGGGTTCTTCACCTATGAGGAGAAAGGAGATAGCAGTGAAACAGTAAAAATTGTACATATTAGCCTGATCTAACAGCTTGCTGAAAGAAGAGTTTTCTCAAGGACACTGAACAGGTTGGAGAAAGCAGAGGAAAAAAAGCCATCTTTTGTTCTTGCAGTAACTCAGCAAGGCAGATATGCTCCTGCCCTTATGTTAACTTTGGCATTTCTCAAACTGCTGAACTAATTCAGCTCACTACCTCAGCTGAATCAAACTGCTGTCTGTCATCACATCTGAAAGTAGCAGCAGTGAGCTGTTAGATTGTCTCAGTCATTTTAGGTCACCTTAAAGTTATTTAAGAACATGATTCTAGTTCTCATAAGACAGCAGAGTTCAGAGAAACTTAAAACTCAGCTTTCAAATCCATGTTTAGAGATGGGGTCTACAGTTGCAGACACAACTGAGTCCATCAGCTAATGATACACCAGCTGTACTTAAGAACTACAGGCTTTGGTGCTGTTTTACCTAATAATACACCACAGTCTGTACAAATATTCATCTGATGTGTATTTCCACAAAGTCATCAGTGATGTTACAGTCCTGCACAACTGATAGATGCTGTTAGGCCAAGGGATTAAACTCATTCCACTACAGAAAAGTACTTTTACATTTAGAACTTGTTTCCTGATGCGTGCAAGCTTAAAGATATAGCATATATGGAAAAAGAGAAGCAAGGTCCATACCAAGCAAAGTGTTGTGGACAGAATAGCTATTACTGACCCATCCAAGAAGGCTTTTTGTGTTTGTGAAGCGATGTCATCCTGTTCTTTGGGAAATGCAGACATTTTGAGAAGAGCAGCACCATTATGGCAAGACCAACACCAAATCTGCAGAAAAACATTGATCAGGTGATGTAAATTGGTAAACTGTTCTGTACAAAGCATGTTTTAAGTGACACGTGATGACAAGATTTTTCTCTATGCTATGCTTCATTGAGTTTTTGGTATATTCACTGAACTCATCAATAAAAGCAAACTTTTATATGTGCACCATGCCTCAATACAGGCATGCCTCAATATAGTGTTATCACTTGCAAGTTTTAAATTAAGCTTTACACATGAGCAGTGTCAGATTATAGCAGAACATTACCTCCTCTACTGTTCTCATAATTAAAAACCAAAACTGATCACAACATTTATGGACAAACTATGTGAAAGACAGGCCATAGCAAGATGGCTTTCGGAAATAACTCTTATATTAGCCATCAGTTTCTCCACGTAGATATAGTTGTGTTTTTCTTATAGTTCAGCCTTGAAATAACTCATAACAAATACACTGTCATGCTTTTCCACATGAGTCATGCATAAGGGGTCATCTAGGCACAGGAAAAAAGATACTGAACTTTTTACAACTAAATATGATTGCATAGTTACAGGTATTACTAGACAGCCTTTAAAGGTCCCTTCCAACCCAAACTACTCTATGATCCCATGAATGGAAGATGCAGTTAAAGAATTCCTTCCATTTCTCTGTAACAGACACTGTAATTTGCCTGGTTGACTACTGAGAACAAGTGAATCAAACAATTTTGAGTTTCACTATCTGAATGGACACCTTAGGCAGAACAGTACAGCACTACCTACTCCACACGCCAATTAATTTAAAAGCATGAGCAGAACATTGTTTTACTCGGCAAATTTAATGGACATGCCACAACTAATGTAAGCCCTTGTAAGTGAAGTTAATTTGCTCCTTGTTTCTATCTACTCTCTTTTACTGGTTCTTGAAGTCTGGTACAAGGCAGAAAGGCAAAGCCAGTCTGCTATGTGGTGCAAAACAATATATTTAAGTTAATCTTCTGTTGAAACTGGTAGAGCTAGTTTTTCAATTCAGCTACTTGGCTTTGAAAAAGTGATGCATCATCACAGCCACATTACATAGTATCATCCAAGCTATGTAACTAGAAGTATTCAGCTCTACCTGCACATGCATGGTCTTTACCTCGGTATTCAAACAGCATTTGAAGCCCTATATCCTGCCCTAGCTAGATGCCAATCAATAATCACTATAATGAAAAACAGGCTGATTGATAGAAAGACTACTAACTATAGGACATCAGACATTTGATAAGTAAATGTACACTGTGAACCATATAGATGTTTTGTTTTGTACTGCTTAAGAGAATACAGACTACTTTGTATTCTGTATTCTTCTCCCATCATCTGATTCACCTCCTATAGATGACTAGGTATATGTGTGAGCTATAAAAAACAAGTTCTGAAAATAATATGCACCAATATCCAAAATGCTACTTGGAATTTTGTCTTCTCAATAAGATTTCTTACCCTCAGCCACACATACATACTTACAGGAATGCCTCTGCCTTCATACTTCAGGATATTCTCTTCAGAAACACATATGGGAACAACAAAATACAAAGGTAGTCTACGAAAACAAAGATTTTTGCACTTAAGAACTGAAAAAAGAACAACCTCAAAGTTCATTTCACTGATGATGAGTGTTCTAGCCCATGTTAATTGCATATTCACCTTACTGCTACAATAATCTTGCCTACAATATAATTATATTGTCCTCAACACCCTCCCTTTACTTTCAGCTGGATAAGGTTTCTTCCAATCTTGAGCTCTTCATTATTTTCACTGCAACATTACCCACTTAATTGCAATCTTTCCAAGCCTGCAGTTAAGTCCTACATTTAATTGTAACATTGCTTGTTAATACCACCTCAGTTCTCTCACTTGGTTTTTCAAAAAGATTCATTTTTAGTATTACAGAACTAGTTTCCATGCCTTCTGAGCCATTCACATCACAATTAAAAGAATGTAATTTTATTGTGAATTTCCAATATCAACACTATTAACGTTCGAGGCCCAAAAAAGAAACAAAGATAAGTACTCAACCTCAGCTTGGGTCTCTCAAGACAGCTCTAGAATAAATATTTAAGACTCCATTGAAAATTGGTCTTTATTTCCAAGGTCTTTGTAGCCTTTCAGGATCAGACTATCAAACAGGAGTCCACAAAGCCTTGTATACATCCTAACAGGTTCACAAACAGATGCTACTTAGCTGAACTGATAGAAGCATACATCTCTAACGTTCTGCTATAAGCAACACAACTTCCACCAGCACATTCTGCAGACATGCTTTAAACCAGTTTTCCCCACTCAGTCCCACAGCTAAAACAGAAAGTCTCAAGTGCATCTAACTTAAAATTTTACCAGAGTAAAGGTACATGACTGAGAATATGTCATCCTAACCAGTAAGTAGAGGACAGAAGTGTAGGTACCAAACCTACATATTTTCTATTCCTGAGTAGCCTGACCTGATGGTGAAGTTAACCCTGCTGGAAGAGGGGTTGTGTAAAATAATCTCCTCAGGTCTCAAATCAAAGGTTTCCCATAAATCAAAATGGAAACCAGATCCTAAAAGAAAAAAAACCCTAAACAATTGTATAATGCTCAACTGTAGCACTGATTTTTTCAAATCTTAATGAGACTTATATCCAAAGCTCACAATTAACCAGGACAAGCTTACTTTTCAGAGACTCTGTAGCCTTCATTGGTAGTCACTACTTTGTACTTCACATTCCCTTTGGTCCGCTCCAACTCATCACGCCAGTCCTCAAGAGTATCAAACATTACAGTTTGGTTTCTTCCATCTGTCAGACATAATAATGTTAACTTTGCAGACTATCAGGAACTCTAAAAAGAAGGCATTCCTATATCAAGTAGCTAGTTTTCATTAAGGTAAGCAAGCAAGACCTCTTACGTACAGAAAGCCAAGTCAGAACACCTTTGTATAACACACTGTTTCTGCCTGATCTTTAACAGCTTACCTTTCTGTCAAATACCACTTTAACTAAAAAATTCAGAAACAGCTTCTTCTACTGTTCTTAGAGATCTTCAATACAGTTGAGGCTATCCACATTTCCAGCCTAAAACCCAGGATGCTGAGCAGCAAATGCCACTACATACTAGTGCAGCTGACTGGCATCTAATAACATAGGCTTAAATGTAGAATTAGTAATCATACCAAAAGCCCTTCTGCAATTCAGGTATTGCATTTCATTTGAAGTTCATTCTTTTATCATGGATAGGAATTTCGCACTGAATAGAACATTTCAGGCACTTGATAAGAGAAGAAAATTGACTACTGCAATTTTTGTCTCAATCATTTCACCTGAGAATTTCTATATTTCTATTTAGCCACCCCAGCAAGAATTACAACAGCAGGTTGATTTAGCCTCAGATCTTGTATAAGAGCCATACAATTTATGGAGTAAGTGCAATTGGTTTAGACACCCATCATAATTACATTTCCTGCAACATCATCTAACGTGGAAATACCAAACAGAGCCAGAATTTCCACAGATGGTACAATGGCAAGTTGAAACTTTCCACCTCAACAAGATACAGTAGATGAAAAATTTATAGCTGGGAACCAAGTATTACTAATGAGCTTTAAGGGACAACTTAAGATTTTAAGAGTATCAGGCCTTAAAAGGTATAAACCCCAATTTCTAAAGTCTAATTGGTTTGTCCTGTAATAACTTCATAAAGAATAAAATTAGGCAATTATTATTGAAGAAAGTTATTAAAATATGAAAGAATTTTGGCACAACACTTCAATGCCATTAAGACTAGGCTTCTCCCACATTTACTTACTCTATACCTGGAAAAGGTTACAGTCTTTCTGACATTTGTAGTTCAAACTGAAAACCAGTTACAGATGAAGGCTGCAGGAACCACCTGTGCCAGCAGTATGCCCATGCAGCAAAGGCAGACTACAAATTCTTGGGCTGCATTAGGAAACCATTGCCTACAGGCTGAATGAGGTGATTGTTGTTCTCAGATCAGCACTGGTGATCTCTTGCCTGAAGTGCTGTGTCCAGGGCTGGGCTCCCCAGTACAAGACAGGCACAGACTTTGCTGGACCAAGTGCAGATTAAGCCCATTATCATCATCAAAGGGCTGAAAGCACCTGATACAAGGAAAGACTGAGACATATGATCATTCAGCCTGGAGGAGAAAAGGCTTAGCAAGGGACCAAGAAACTTTTCAGTGTGTATAACACCTGACTGGGGGTGTAAGCAGGGGAGGAGAATAAAAAGGATTGATCTAGATCCAGTTGTACTCAGTGACCTGACAAAAGGCATTGTGCACAAGCTGAAGTACAGCAAATCCCATTCAAACATAAGCTTTCTCACTGTGAGGACAGTCAAATAATGAAACAGGACTGTCTGGAAAGGTTGTGGAGTCTCTGTCCTTGGAGATGTTCAAAGCTCAACTGAACATGTCTTGGCAAGTTTGCCATAGTTAAACCTACTCTAAAGAGGTGCAGATGGACAGGAACATGACTATATGATCCCCACACGTTTATTTTAACCTCTATAGTCCTGTAATCCCTTGACATATTTTGATAAATGTCTGATTAATAACTTGGGTACATCAAAACTTCCCTTTGTGAAAGGAAGAGGTGTTCCTGGTGAATTATGAAACAGGTTCTTAATTCAACGTATTGCTATTACTTCAGTTGGAGTCTGAACTTTGAAATGCTAGAAAGTGCACTGACAACGTTTTATCTTGAATTTTGCAGCTTACTATACTACTCAGCCAAGATTGATCAAGTGGGAAGATTATGTAATAAGTTAACTATAAGAGGAAGTCAAATGTCTAATGAAATCTTGCTATGCAAACTTATATGCTTTTTTTTTTTGCAGTTGCCTAGGAGAAGCAAATCACTTGCAAATAAGAGTAAAAAGGGAAATACTTTGCCAGATACCACTGAAAATGTAATAATTTAAGAAATAAGAGCAAGACATTTGGTTCACTTCAATAGTACAAAAAAACCCCACACTAATAAAATAAGCAAAATATTTCCTAGATGAGAAAGAAGCTTTGACACTAGTCAGAGGCACATGAAACACATTTGCACATATGTAAGCTTTCAAGCCAGTGATGCTACTCTTGCTTGGAAAGCTCCTGCATAACCATGTTGAAGGACACAGAAACCAACAGTAGAAATTAAGAGATTTTTAGCAACACATCTAACAATGTATAGCAACATTAAAATCAGTCTTCTGAGGGCCATCTGCCAGCAGAACAGAGTCAAAGTCAGCTACTAAGCATCCCCCGCTGCTTAAGGGACTAACAGTACACAACAAAGACAAATCAAAAATAGAAAAAACATTTACCTGTGTTTTTTGGGGCAGCTGATGCATAAGAGAACAGAAACAAGCGTTTAAGCAGCTTAGGAGTCTGGCTATGGTGAAGTATACCACTGACAATCTAGGAAAGGACCAAAAATTAGCACCCAAAACCAGAGCAAGATTATCAACAAAAAAAAACAACATTTTTCACCAGTCCAGTTTTAAACAAAACTGTTCAATAGGTTCTATTCCCAACAGCTGAAACCTGATTTTTAGAAAGCTTTCTCCATTGCCTACAAGATACTGTACCTATGGGGCTTAACAGCAAGTATTACTATACATGTTTAACTTCCGAAATGATCATTATTTAAATATAGGCAGTAGACTCTTAGTTTGGAGCTCAAATTAACCTGGCAAAAGAACATTAGCTATCAGGAAACTAACTGTTTTCACATGAAAAATGCTGAAGTCTAAAATAATAAGGTTATATACCACAAAGAAATCAGCCGGAGCTGATTTCATAGAGTTCTCCCATTTTCTTCAATAAGCCAGTGTATCCAATCTTTAACTGCTATACATAACAATCTTTAATGAGGAAGGTCAGCTAGAAATCAGTCATCTTCTTCTCTCTCAATTGGAAATGACCAGAAAACATGTTAATGGTTCTCTCAATGAATTTCATCCTTTCCTCACCCCCACAACTAAATGCTCAACACCACGCTAAAGAAAAAAAAATTAAGTTACTACACTTACTCTTTTCACTTCCTCTTCTTTTGTGTATCTCAGGCAGAAATTAAATACCCTAAGGTCTTTACAGTAGATAATTAACTTCTCTGGGTATTTTCTCAGTTGTCCAGTTAGAAGTTTCTTTTTCTCATCATAAACTGCAAAATTAAAAAGTCTAAGTAAGTACCAGAAAGATTATCTATTGATAAAGCTACCCCTGCTTGACCCTTCAAATTTTTAAAGAAACTAATACAAGCCCAAGTGTTAACAAGTAAAAATAAGCACCCTATAACACACTGACAAGCTCCTGTGCTAATATACTTAGCTTTACTTTCCTTAAACCAACTCAAGGTACTTCCTGCAAGGTAGAAAACAAACTTGCAGCAAGCCAGCTGCTGAGTGATTATTTCTGTTCACATCCTGACTGTATAGTAAGTTCAAAGTTCTGAGATGCACAAAGAACATATTTTAGTAGTTCTGCCCAAAGGAAAGTCAAACTGAGATCTTCTCATGCTCCTAAAAAACTACTTATTTTTTTAAGCCACCACAAAGTAAGTCTCCAGGAGAGCCCTTTGTTCACTTCTGTTTGAGGATGTATAATTTCAGAACTTCAACCGCTGCCAACTTGGTCACTGTATAACAAGATCAAATAGTGTCTTATAACCAGTTTTCAGCAGTCTCCCTATACACCACTCCTTCACAAATCCACACCACCATTCATACATATTCTAAATACTCTGACACCTGTCCAAGGTCAGGCTTCTCAATAAAGCCTTTGCTACTATTTACAAATGACCAGCCCCACTCTCATTTAGCTTTTTTAGCAATACAGGCATACCTGTAAACCTTGCTGCAAAACATTCACTAATATAATTTTAAATCAAAATAGCAAATGAGGCTTTAAAGACACCGTGAATCTCATAAAACAAAGTTCCTTTAAACAAAAAAAAAATGGGAATTTGCTGTCTGTACTGCTCTGCAGTACTATTGCTCAAATGAAATTAACATCTCCATACTTACAGGATTAGTCAACACACTAGAAGATCCTTGTGTACCAACCCTAATCAGAGACTTTTCACAGTACATTCTTCTTCAAAGCATGGTATTTTGAAGGTTTTGTTTTGCCTATCCCGACAAGATAATAAAAATGTAGCTTTAAGAAGCATTAGGCATAAGACTCAGTTCTTCTGTATCTCTTATCTGTCATTTTGTAAAATATGTCTACATCTGCCTTTACTAGACTACCCAATCCTGGTCCCTGTAGTGTCCACTATATCAGATTTACAATAAGGAAGGATGAGTACAAAGCACACAAAACTACAAGACACTTAGTCTGACGCACATTGAAACAAGAGAAGAAAGCTGACTTACCTCCATAGATTTGATCTACACATTGCAGGGTTATGTCATTTTCTCCTACAATCTTATTCTTAAATTGAGGCTCCTAGAACATGAAAAAAGTTCTTAGAAATGTCGTAATACCGAGCAGCAGCACCTTAACGCATGATGTGTGCAGAACATATTTTAATGTCAGAACTACTCATTTTACAAGCTGTTAAGGCAGAATACTGAAGAACAGTTGTTAAAATACCAAGAGATGCAGGTTACACATAGGCATAGTTTATAAATTGCAGATCCAATTTGTCTCAGACATGTTGAAATGTGGATAGAGTTTAACTTTTCAAATAGCTTCACAGCATAGATTTTCTATTGAGAGTTGCTTTTCAAACTAGAATCACAGCAGGAAACAGGAAATAAAATAACTTGATGTAAGCCAGGCCCTTTTATTACAAGCTTCCCTGCTATGGGAACCTAGCAGGAAACAGAAAATCTCTTCAAAGAACAAGTATCCCAAGAATATTATAACAGCCAGATTTATGACTCGGTAAATTATTTTATCTACTATTTTGGCAAACTAAGTGTTTTGGGGCTCCACTCACTTTTAGAATTCCATGAGTTCAGAGTTTAAAAATGGTATTTTGAGTGATGCCACAATTAAACATTGTTACATTATTATTGGTATGTATGTATTATCACCAGAAGGTTGATGTACCCTACATCAGCAAATTACATTTTACATGAAGACAGTTTTGAACAGTCAACCATATTCAAGATATTTCCACATCTGTAGTACTCTGAATCAGATACCTAATACTGAACTTCTGTTAAGTGAAATATAGTTGACTTAACATGCTATAAACCCAAGATTTAAAATTAGTGATGGAACAGAAATTACCATGGTTGACTTTACTATCGGCTTTAGCACAAATCTCATGTGATCTGTGGAAAGGGCTCTGCAGATCCAAAAAAAATCTGTATTTGGTTGCAGAAGCCTTAGTGTAACATTTAATCTCCCTGAAATTTTACCTCAAGAAACTTCCAACTACAATCAAATCACTTTCTTCTTCACTGTCAAGATCATCCCAAACTTGAGAGCCATATACTAGGCTTTCCTTCACTTTTATCACCTAAAGGGACCAGACTATTTCAGATACTTAAGTACATCAAAAAAAGGTGCGTCATTACCAGTCCCCTTTGACAGCTCTCTTTGAGCACCTAAACAAAACATTTAACTCACTTCTAAGACTTGGCAATTTTTTAACTTTTTTAATGTTTGACAGCTCAACAGTATCTGATTTTTAAATTTTTGCAGTCAACCCCTAACTTCAAGTGGAATAATTCAGAGCTTTACTCAGCCACACAAACAGTTAAATAGAACATTTACACTGAGTAAGAGTTTACTGAGGCTTGTGTAGCCCTGAAATGGTTCTGCAGATGTAGCCTAAATTCAGGCACATATTGTACAACATTCACATTTCTGCCATTTGTGCTAGACAAGCAATCAGAAATCAGGTTTAAACAAACTGTCACTTTTCAAAACAATTCATTTTTTTAACTCAATCTTCACAAAATTACCAATGCATAACATACAAAGAGTTATATCAAATATGTCTAATACAGACTTGTGCTGTTTTTACTTAAATAGTCATTGTAATAGTTTGAGGAAGGATCTGCATAGATCAAGCAGATGCAGACCATTAAAATTAATCTGCACCCATTAAAACTGTTTTAAAAAGCTATAGTCATTCTGTATCTTTATATAAGGAATATTTAGTCAGAGATACTACATGTCTTCAGAGCCTGTTTGGTCATAAATTAGAAGACTTGTCTTCCTACATTATCATCTGAAGCAGAATCATCAAGGAAAGCAATCTTGAAGTTTGTGCACACAAGTTTCCCATAGGTGCCACGGTTTGAGCCATCTTCTTGTATATATTTATAGACTGTGCTTGCTTCACAAAGCAGCAGTTCACCTGTACAGAAGAAACACTGACATGAAACATAACTGACACTTATAATTATTTAAACTGTTATCTTAAATTCAGTACTAACTTCCTCACAGCTTCTCATATGATAAAATACTCCATCACTGTTACAGTGATGTTACTGTTACACAAAAAAAGACAGCTCTTGGAATCATAGGTTGAAAGCCTTCCAGGTCATTAGTATTACTCAAGATAGACTGAACACTGTTCAACTGCATGCACTTAGTTCTGTAACCAGAAATACCTCTACCATGGACTGCTCTACAGTGGTAGGAGAACAACACATGGAGTTGCAAAGACAAGCCATATGAGAGTGTACTCAAAAAAACCCAAACCCTACCAAAAGGAGTTTATACAGTCAAACAACTTTAGAACTGTTCCAATTTTCCTTACTGTTAAGCTCTAAAAATGCTGAAACATTTGATTTTATTATTAAAACTTTATCACAGTTAGTTTTTCATAGCTTTGACTGCAGATATTGCTTATTTTACAGGTCCCAGGACTATTTTAAATTTCTCAAACACAAGTCTGCAGTTCTAATCTTTAAGTTAACAGGAAGTGAACTTCAATTTTAAGTAATTAAAACCAGATTCTAGAAGGTATAATCAGACAGTCTCTTGGTCTTTCCTATTACAAAATAAAACAAACAACATAACAATACTAGCTTGTTCTAAACTTTCACTTGTATTTTATCTTAGTAACACCATCTTTTCTCATCTTTGAAAGCATTTTTTAAAAGAATTGTAAATTAGAAAAAGGGCAAATCAAAACTTCATAGTGAATGAGGTATCAAAAAGTTTAAGTAACTCATAGTAGAAGCAAAGGAACTAGAAAGTAAATTTCCACTAGTTACTGGCCTTCAGGATCCAAAACCACCCCAACAAAACACAAAACCACCCAAATTTCTCTTCTAAGAACAGGGCTAACTGAAGTATAGACAGTTCTCCTTATGCAACTTACATGAAAATGCTACACTCAAACATTCAAATCTATGGAGTTTTTCAACATCTATGTAGATACAGATATTTGAAACATTTCAACCCATGTGTTTCAACTCATATTGAAACACCACCCTATGGTGTAACCCACCTTACACCAAACCACCTATTTTACTACCTGAGACACTGATGTCACTTAAGTGTTTACTGCAGACATTGAAATATTTAAATACTGTTTACATAACTGAATTTTATTCTTTAATTCTAGTAATACAATATACAGTAGTTACCTGGTAATAAGTGAGGATTCACTTCTTTTTCTATTGGTTCCTTTATGTGTACTTCCTAAAGAGAGAAAAAATAACTATTACTTTTCCAAAGATTGTACCTTTAACACATGGTGTACACACTAGCATCTTCCTGCTTAAATTCCTCATCTTCTAGAAACCAAGCAAACTAAAACAAAGGAAAAACTTCCTAAATTAAGGAAATAATTTTGCAATATGCTCCTTCCACTACAGGTCAGTAGACTACTACTTGAACAATTAAGTCAGTGATTTGATACCCATAGTGTCAGTTACATGCGGCTGTGCACATAAAAAAGGAAATGCATTATGTGTGTAACTGACAGAAATAAAGCATTCGCAGTAATTCTTAAAATTCTCTCAGCACACATAAATAAGCATAAACTTAGTATTACAACACCATCTTCCAGAATTTGTTCATAAGCTTTTCCACACTTGACATTTGTTTCTAAGGTATCCTTCACAGTTTTGCAAGTTTCATCTTTCATTATCTGTTTTTTATTTTCTTACATATATTATTGCAGTCAAATACAGAAGTTACTAGATTATAGGGAAGTTACTAAGATTACAGCGAAAGGTATTTCAGAATCTCAGAGTTAAGAGGTAAAACCAGCCACAGGATATTCTTTAGTCTGGACTCAAATTCCACAAAATGAACTTAAGTTCTCAGTACCACTCATTCTAGTCTTAAGGCACTGATAGTTGAGCTAAACTCTCCAGCTGAAAGATTATTAAACTAAAGGACATGCTACACCCTTCCTGCTCAGCCAGTTCAGAACTTCCTTCTCCAAGTCTAGTAATGACTTTACATGCATTGAAGTCTTTCTGGAAAACTATTAGTTAACTTGAAGCCCCCTTGGGGCCACAGCAGTAAGCACAGTAATTTTAGTTTACCATCAACACTGAGTCAGATATTGCAAATCAAGGCAAGAAAGAAGACATAAGCAATAACAGGTTTGCTGGATTAAATACAAAGAAGCAAAGACTCTTGTGAGCACAAAAATAACCCCCTTTCTCATACATATAAACACTTGCTCTCCATCACTCAGAAGACTCAAAACAAAGCTTGCAGGCTGCACAGCAAAACTAAAGCCACCAGGATACCATGTCATGAGAACAGCAGAAACATTCAAGACAGGTTGAAAAGAGGCAAAGGTTATAAAATGAAAGAGGGGGTAGTGTGAAGAAAGAAATCTGTAACTACAGCTGGCAGTTAATGCAGAAACCAACACACTTTACTGCCTTGGACTTCAAAGTTTGGATATTGTGAATTTTAACCAAAGTTCATGCTTGGCAGCTAAATAAATTACTATGCAAACATGGCTCAAGCTGAACACAGCTGCTTTCAAAGACATACATATGGGTTTACCACTGTGCCTCTTCACCACTGGCAGCTTTAAGTAAAACCAAAATTCTAAGCTAAACTGGGTTTACTAGTGCCTTTATTAGTATGCCTTCTACTATTACTGTTTTTGTGCAACTAAATGCAACCCTATTTGCTTACAAACTACATCCCAACAATCACTACTAGAGAACACTAAAGCAGTATACTAACAAGGCGCTTTACCAGTAACTTTCACTTCAGAAGATATAAGGCATGTAATAACTACTGCTTATGTGTACATACAGCTTGAATGTTTGTACTTATTGCCATGAGTACCAGTTTATGCAGTGTTGATAGATAAGACCTGAGGAAAAAAAAAAATTACTCCAAATAAGCTGAGTTGAGCTTACACCCATTTGTTAAAATACAGTGAAGCTTTTACAGTTCATATCACAGAGGCAAATAATTTTGAACAAGTGGTTGGGTTTTGGTTACAAGCTAAATTGGTTATCTTCTGAAAGGAATTAGAATTTTAATTAAATCCCATAGCAGCAGCATAGAGACCTCAGGCAAACACAGAGATCAGCTTGTAATATCCAGTTTTACTCTGTGTTGACAAAACCCCACAGACCTTGAAGTGCTTACTATATGCATAATTCCTATAACATACAACAGCTTCCAAAAGCCAAGACTCCAGAATACTTCCATTTGAAACTCAGCATTTATGTTCCTGTAATTAAACCATATTTTAAATACAATTCATAAATATGCACTCTGAAGAGCTAGAGTGTGAGCCATGAACACTGCTGAAAAACTCACGCTGCTCATTTTCCAAGGGAAGATATCAAAATACATTAAATTCTACTAATGTCACTAATGTCACATTTTGCATTTGCTCCTTTAAAAAAAGAAGGCAAAGATCTTAATAAAGAAAAGTTGTTAACTCACCCTGATTCAGTGCAAGCGGTGTGGAAACTCATAAACTTAGCTAACATTTCCACTGTGTTTCAGCCTTATTATTCTAAGAGATTTCAGTATGGGGGCAACACAGATCTTCAAATTACTTTAAGAGCCTGCAGACACTAAAATGCATCCTCCTCAACACTCCTTTATTCAGTCACACAGTTCATACTCATTCACCCACCCCTTTTATCCCTGGGTTTGTCTGACTGTATGGTGAGGTAATTCCATTTGTAAGATCAGCTGGAAAAATCTGTCCTTGTGCTACATTTGGTTTTGTTGTTACTGCCTATTGTTAGCAGAATTGGCTCATCAACAAGTCAGATGAGCACAGAAACAAAAGAAAGGGAATCGGCAGAAGCAAGTCTGTCCCTTTCCACAAGCCATTAAATCTACTCAGACCTCAGGAAAGGTCACCTTCTGATCATTTGTTGAAGTTTAGCATGCAAGCACTTTCCATGTATGATCAACTGAAAGCCACACACCCTCTACATAATTCTTCATCTGTAGTAGCTTCCCTGTTCTGAATGCCTCAAGCAGCATCTTGGCACTTCTTACTGAAGATACAACACAGGAAGCACCACTACCAGCCAACACCACAAAAATGAGGAAAATTTGCATTTTGGATTGCCTCTGAAGTTACAGAAAGAAGGCCCTCAACTTTGCTGAAGGTTTTATAAAACTTCTTTCTCAGAAATGCATCACGGATGCGCACTTATCTTATTCTACATTCCCATTTACAGGCTGTCAAACAGTGGTAGGCAATACAGCAACACCCCATTATTATCAATTTTAACAGTACAGAGTACCAAATCATACCAAAATTGCAGGCTGATGACATGTCACACCATATTATTTCATAATGCGCCATTCTTCTTGTAAGTTCAAACCAACTCTACTATGCTCTCATATCATCTGGAGTACTGCGCTCAGTTCTGGGGACCCAAGATATGGACCTGCCTGAGTCCAGAAGAGGTATGAAGAAGCTGTGAGGGCTGGAACACCTCTGGGTAAGGAGACAAACTGAGAGAGTTTGGCTTGCTCAGCCTGGAGAAGGCTCCAGGAAGACCTTAAAGCAGCTTTCAATGGCTAAAGGGGCTACAAGAAACCTGGAGAAGGACTTCTACAAGAATCTGTAGGGAATGAGAAGGGAGAATGGCTTTAAAATGAAAGAGGGGAGATTTAGGTTAAATATTAGGAAGTTCTTCACTGTGAAGGGTGGTGAAGCCCTGGCACAGGCTGCCCAGAGAAGCTGTGGCTGCCCCATCCCTGGCAGTGTTC